>PVJX010000143.1:0-137500 GCA_004027295.1 Dolichotis patagonum
TTCTTTCACTATATGCATGACTTTATACTATTGTGTTATGTTTGATATTATTGTAATTGAAACTATGCTCAACTATAGCAGAGTTAGAGATATGGCGTTAGATACTGTTGATGTCCAGTTGACTTAATGTAAAGTACTGTGTTGCCTATGTTGTCCTCTTCTGATCTGCTCTGTACTACCCCCTTTTGTTTTATTCTCTAATAAAAAAGAAAAAAAAAAGAAATAGTATGACTGTGTTTCTGATCACAGGACAAAATGAAAGTACAGAGAAATCCTACCCCAAACAAAAAGGCACCCAATTGTTGGGGGAAAAATTTTTAAGTGTTTGTTTCAATTTAGGCTAAGCTGGGACCCAAAGGACAGAAGAGTGAATACAATCTACCAAGCAAGGAAATTTAGTGAGAAAAGATGGAGTGAAAGGTCAACGTGCACCAGCATTCGAGGGAAAGGAAGGCAATTTCAGCGAAGAAGAAATGGGGAGGGACATGCAGAGGTACCTGCACCAGCCTGGTGCTGGGCAACACAGCTCTGTTATGAAGCGCTGGAAATGTGCTCTCTGATTTCACGCCTCGAATGGGACAAAGTCTTTAAAAATAGGCATCAGTATTTTAAAATACGTGTTCATTGCTCTGTTATGATATATGCTTGGTCAAGAGCATGTGGGCATTGAGACATCATTAGTAGAATAAATGATCACAGTAAGACTTTCTAGCTACACCTTTTGGAATTCTCAGGACATATTTCTATGGTTATTTCCTCAAATTTTACGTAACATGTAGATAGATCACTTTATTAACTTTCTCATGGAAAAAGTGGATGTGGAAACTGACTCTTATGCCTTTCTGTGAACAATTCCCATTGTTTCTTTTGATAGATAATATGATTTTACACAGACACTAATGGTAAGCATTGTATAGTTAGGCTATAACTAGGTTTTAATCTTTTTGTTTTGTTCCCAGATAGTGAACAATTAACAAATAATCATGTGGTTTGCCTGCTCCTAGGGTTTAATTTATCTCTACACAATTACATTAAGAAAATTTACTGTATAAAAATAGCGCTGAAACTTTCTGAAGAAAAGACAACATCGGGCAGCACAAACAGAACAGATCGCAAACATAAAAGTGGTCTTTGTTCCAAAATTGTGTAAATCTACTGCCACCTGCTGGCCTTGGACACTTTGAAGATGGTCAGCTGAGTTTTACCTAGCTTTCATAAAAATCTCACCCCAGTTTCAAACTCTGTGGCCTTAATGAACTTTTCTAAGAATGAATAAATATACTTTTATGAAAGATGTGAAAGGCCACACATACACTGACCATAACTGCAATTCATTGAAGATTGAGACATACTTTTTATCTGCCAGAGGACTCGGGTCATCATTATGAAATCCTGCTATGCTACAAAATAGGGTGGAATATATGATATGTAAATGGTAGGTTTATATAAAAAGTCCTAGCATATGATGTCTTTAATATAAAGTATTGTGCATATTTCTTCACCTAGGGTATTTTAAGCATTATGTTTAAATATTATACAATATAATATGACTCATTAGATGTAGTTTATTTCTTTGTTGCTTATAAAAGAGGAGTTAGATGGAGTCAGGATAAGTTAAGGTAAATTCCAACACACTGCTCCTGAGATAAGGTGTGCCCACAGCTGCAGAAGGGGACAAGACAGGGCTCCTGGAGACAGTGACATTCAACCTGGGTGTGGAGGGATGGAGCAGAGGGCCCAGCAGCTGGGAGAAGGGTGCGTCCTGAGAAAACTCAGGGAGCTGGAGAATGAAGGAATGAAGAGGACCTCACTTGAGCTGAAATGCTGCTACGACAAACACATGGAGGAATTTGAAAACACAGCTGAGAGTTTAGGCAGCCCAGAGCTTCTGTAAGGTTGGAGCTCATGTGGGCCGAGGGCACAAGCCCGAAATCCCAAGGAGAAACCAGGAACATGCGTTGTTTGTTTGTTTGTTTGTTTTAAATTTTAAAAACAAAAAGAATTTATTTTGATACAGAATTTCAAAATAAAGTAATAGGAGATTAATACATTCTGTACTGTTATCTTCAGAATAGTTGTTTAGATTACAGGATACAGGCATGAAAAAATGATCAAACAAACAATGAAAACAAGCTGTTCTTTTTGGTCAACTAACAGAGATTAGTAGTATAGTTGTCTATCTTGTATATATATATATATGTATATATACATATGAATATATATACATACATACTTGAATGCATCCATACATATAATCTTTTCCCTTCTTTCTTTTCTCCTTTCCTCTATCCCAGTTGTTCTTTCCTTTTGAACAGTTTCTTTCCCTTTCACTTTCACAGTATCTATTTTGTGTTTTGTATCTTATTTACTGGTTTAGTTTTTTACACTAGGGAGACAATATGATATTTACACATGCAAGCTGATTTATTTCACTTATGGGTATTGCCTCATGTTGCATTCATTTACCTATAAAAGTCTCAAGTTTATCCTTCTTTGTAGCTGAGTAACATCCCATTGTATAAAAATACATCTTTTTATCTGTTCCTTTGTTGATGGGCATTTGGATTGTCTCTAAGATTTAGCTATTACAAATTGTGCTGCTATAAACATGGGTGCCCCTATATCACTGTAGTATGATGTTTTCAACTCTTCTGGGATATACTCAGAAGGCGAATAGCTGAATTGAAGGGGACTTCCAACTCTAGTTTTTTGAAGAACCTCCACACTGATTTCCACAGTGGTTGTGCCAGTGTACACTCCCACTAATAGTAGAGAAGGTTTTTTTTAAATACGATAAGATCCGAGGTGTTGATACTTTGAAGTACTTCCTGTACAGTTTGTGTTTTGTTCATGAATTCTTTGCCTACCCCTATGTCTTCAAGTAATGAATAAAAAAAGATGTGGTATTTTTATGCAATGGAATGTTATTCAAATATAAAGAAGGAAAACGAGGCTTTTATAGGTAAATGGATGCCACATGAAACCATACTCATAAGTGAATTAAATCAAACTCCTAGATGTGAATATCATATTATCTTCCTAGTGTAAAAAACTGAAAGATGAAATAAGCTTCAAATGCCCCACTAGCATTTGTTATTGGTTGATTTCTTGATGTTAACCATGGCTTTTGGAGTGAGATAGAATCTCAGTGTTGTTTTAATTTTCATCTCTCAAATACCCAGTGATGTTGAACATTTCTTCATGTGTATAATTTGCCATTTGTATATCTTCATCTGAGAAATGTGTGTTCATTTCCCATGCCCATTTTTGGAAAGGGTTTTTGAATTTGTGGGCCCTGATGTTTTTCAATTCTTTATATGTTCTGGATATAAGTCCTTTGTCTGAGGGACTGCTAGCTAAAGTTCTTTCCCATCCTGTGGGTTGTCTTTTCACTCTGTTGGTGATTTCTTTTGAAGTGCAAAAACTGTTTAATAAGATGAGATCCAGGTTGTTGATTCTTTGAAGTTCTCATGTGGTTTGCGTTTTGTTCATGAATTCTTTGCGTACTCCTATGTTGTCAAGATTTCTACCTACCTTATCTTCCAGTAGATTTAGTGTTTCTGCTTTAATATTTAGAACTTTGATCGATCTATTTTGTCTTTATTTTAGTGCCTGGTGATAGACATGGGTCTAGTTTCAGCCTTCAGCATGTGGAAAATCAATTTTTTAAAGAGGCTATCCTTCTTCTAATGAACATATTTGGTCCCTTTGTCAAACATAAGGTAGATAAGTGTCTTTGTAGTTGTGTCTGCATCTTCTAGTCTGTTCCATTGATTCTCAGGTCTGTGTTTTTTTTTTATCAGTGCCACACAGATTTTATTAAAGTAGCTTTATAGTATAATTTCAAGTCTGGGGTTGTGATGCCTGCTATCTTGCCTTTGTTGCCCAGGATTGCTTTTGCTATTCTAGGTCTCTTCTGTTTCTGAATGAATTTTAGGAACCTTTTATCTAATCTTAGAGATATACTAATGGTATTTTGATCAAAATTGCATTAAATCTGTGTAACGATTTTGGGAGTATGGCTGTTTTCACAATGTTGGTTCTTCCCATCCAAGAGCAAGAGATATTTATCCATTTTCTGATATCTTCTTCAACTGATTTTTTCAAAGTACTGTAGTTTTCAGTACAGAGATCTTTTACATCCTTTATTAGATTGATTCCTAAGTATTTCATTTTGGGTATCTTACTGTGAGAGGTGTTATTTCCATAATTTCTCTCTCAGTGACTTTGTTATTTTTGTACAGGAATGCTGTTGATTTTTGAGTATGGACATTATATCCAGTTATGTTGCTGAATCTGCCTATTATTTCTAGTAGCCTTTTGGTGGAGTTTTTGGAGTCTTCTATGTAGAGCATCATGTTACCTTCAAATATTGATAATTTAACAAAAACACATTTTTGAGAATATTTGTGTTATTTTACTCAGAATTCCCCAATAGCTAAGCAATATTCTAAGTGGAAGAACACAGAGAAAAGACATACCCCTTTCTATAAAGTGTATATTCTCAGGGAAGGTAAGCAAAGCATGCAGTAATAGGACCTCTGAGAATCCTGATAGAACGTGTTGAAAGAAAAATGTACCTCACTTACTGGTGATGGTGGCAAAACTTGATAGGACAGATACCTCAGACTCTGCTGGAGAAAAAACAAAGGGATTCAGGCAGGGAGGACAAGAAACCATCCAGATTGGGTCAGGAGGGTACAAATCCTTGCTGTCCTGAAAATGAGCATCAAGCCTAGGAAACTAAAGAGTTCAGCGTCACTGGTGCCTGAAAGACTCCACCAAATAGAAGTGGGCATAGGGTCTAAGAAGTTTGGGGGATAACTTGGACAGATGATCCATCTTTTGTGACTTTTCAAACTTGCAATATCATGTAGCAAGGTAGTTACAAAAGTGATGTAGGAGAAATCCAGGTTTGATTTAGAGCATTTCAGCATAAAAATAATAATTGTACCTTGCATAGCATATGATCAGTCAATGAAAGTCTGTGGCTGTTATGAAAGAAAACACAGCCCTGTGCTTCGCTTGGGGGCAGGTAGGTCTCTAGAAGACCACAGGCTTTCCTTGATTCCTAGGTGCTTTCACAAACCTCAACATCAAGCAAGGTGACTCTATAATAATGACAGAAAACGATTGACTAAGAGCACTGCCCAGGCCAAAGAGATAGTCAGTTGCACAGTTTTCCTTCTCATGTCAGTAACACCAACTTCTTCACCACTTGAACTCAGATCTGATCTTCCCTCCGTATTATTTCTCCTACTACTGTTGGTGCTTGGGCCAGAGTGACTTCAATCTTTCTTGAACCCTGCTCCGAAGCACCCGCCAAAGCCCAGCATGTAGCCCTTTTCTCATGGAGATGCCAAACCATTCTTTCATGCTCTCATTTGTTGGAATAAACCCACAAGCCCAGTTTTGGTTAGGGACAGTGCTTTTGGTGGCTTGGAGACCCTTTCCACCTGGGTGCAGGCAGAACTCAGGTGCAGCCCTATGAAATGACAGTGTTTCAGCGGTGAGTGAGCAAAAGCTCAGTGAAGTTTGGTAGACATGGATGTTTGGAAGAGACAGGAGTAAAAAAAAATTTTTTCAGGAACCATGGCAGTCAATGGTCAAGGGTATGAATTGCTGATGATAGAGATAAAGATAGATGAAGACAGAACAATAGGTTTCAATTGATCAAGCTCAGCCCCTCGGCCGCTATTTTTCTGTCTGCTTTTGTGCTTTGCCTACACTAGCCCTAAACTGTTGACAACTCTCAGATTTTTATCAGATATTGGTCTTTCCACTGAATATAAACAATGGCATATTGTACCATCCCTAAGACATTTCTACTTTCAGGACCCAGAAGAACCTTCCACTCAACACCTCAAACACTGAACTCATTATGCTTCCTCCTTATCTCAGTGACAATCATAACACCTTCTATGGCTTAATTTGTGTCATTATGATGCATTCTTGAGATCTCCTCCTCTTGTTTACTTCTCACATCTAGTGCATGGCAAATTGTATTAATTTTGTCTGCAAGTAGCCCCGAAATTCATCTACCACCTCTCCACTGTCATACCTTTGATCCAAGTTCTGACATTTTTCTCATTCTGGGGCTCCAGCAATAACTTCCTTGGCTGGTCTTTCTCCTTTCTCACCACATCTCATCTGTTTTTCACAGTAATCCTTAAAACATGAAATTTGAGCAATCATATGTTAGCCAGTATCCATTCCAGGAAACATAAACAACTCAAGTTGGAAACAGATTTAATAGAGAGGGTTAAGTTCTCTCAGGCTTCCTGGCAAGGATAGAAGCAGAAGTTAGGGTTGTTCTACTGAAGCTCTGACCCATTAATCTGGAACCAGCTGCTGTGCTACAGAACACAGATAGAGCCCCATAGTTTACTAGTAGGGAGTGACAGGGCAGGAGGTTAGGATCGACAAGTTCTGGTCACCCCAAGAACTTATTTACCTGGCCACACCATCCTGTCTCGTAATGAAGCCTGGCCACCTGTAACAATAGGAACTGTGCTTTCTGACTTTTTCTGAAAGCAGTGTGAGTGGAGGAGAAGTAAATGATGATCTACAATGGACACTGTCCAGCACATGTGGCTGCTGCCTAAATTAGCTCCCAAACTTCCCTACCTTTGTATCATTGACCACAATGTGAACCTTTTGGCTTCATCTTTTTATAATCAAACATTCTTGGTTCTCTGGTGCCTTCTTGCTAAGAAGTTGTTTTCTACATACCAGTTACAATGAACTGAGTCTCTATATCTGGTGTGCTTGGTGATTTCTCCCACCAGAGTCTCTGAGCCATAGCTCCTACACAGCCTGCCCCCAACTGCTCAGTCTGGCCAGTGTCTTATGGGCATGATGTGGTACAACATTCAGTCTCCCTCCACTGGGGAACCACCCCCCCACCTCTATTACATTGTTGGAAGGTCTGGAATGCACCCATCTGCATTGACAGTACATTTCCATACCAAGCTGGTGAGAGAGGAGTGGTTATAGTACAGAGAGCACATGTACAGATTCCAGGGAAAGGAGCAATTCGGGATAATGGGGTCATAAGATGATCCTTGGGGTGAGGTACAGTCAGGTCATGAAGAATAAGGGATCTGAAGGAGCAGACTGGACTCATCGAGGTGTCAAGAGTTTAGTGGACAATATGTGGACCATAGAGGGAAAATGCTAGGGAAACTCTGGAGCATTTTAATGAAGAGATGACATGATTACATAAAATACAATTTAAAAAAGGCTAGTGGTATACTGGGGGATAAACTCCATGGTCAAGACAGGAGGCTGAGTCACAATGTACATTTTCTTTTGATAGCCCAGAAGAGATTTGTTGAGGACTTGTTCTAAGATAATATTCAGAGAAAAGCCAAAGAGAGATTAAAATGCTAGGACAGTTTGGGAAGAATCTTAGGAAACAATACTTTGTCACAAATTGTCAGGAGGCAGAGAAACAGAGAAATCCAGAAAGTTATCAGTTTTCTATCTAGAGTAACTGTCATTTGATAATTAATTCAGTGAAAATTATTACAATGGGAAAATTGCCTTTGTGCTAAAACAAACCAATCTATGTATGCATGCCTAAATTGACACTTGAAAACCAGTATTAGTCTGAATTACCTTATACTGACCAAGCTAGAAATAATAGCTACAATTTATTGGGTATTCAGTGCTCAGTACTTTTTAGATGATTCAATTGTGTGAGAGTTGAAAAAAAAATTAGTTCTAGAAGCTCCTGGTAAAGTATTTCAGAACCCAATCTACTTAAATCTTTCACTGACAAAAGTACTACTGAACTTCTAACCATAGTGGTCAGTAAGTTTAGGCTGAGGAAGAGATTTTATCACATGTTATGTTAAAGCAAGGCATGGAATTTTCTCAAGAATGAAGGGGTGAGAGATAGCAGGGTAGATCCCTGCTAAGAATATACAGGAAGGTCTGTTCTCTCCCCTAGGACAGGTCTTCTCAAATTACAAGCAAGGTTCTGTGCTGAGGATTATATTTGCCTAAGAAGTATAAAGTTAATGTGGAGAAGGAAGCATAAGCCAGACATTAAAAGGAATTAGATTTAAAGTTACAACATTTGAATTTTATCACAAGAGCAATAGCAGGACAGGGAGCATTGATACATCTTATCCAGGCAGATGATAAGGTTGTACAAAACACAATTCTGACAGAAACTACATGTACCCAGAAATCATCGCAACATTTCCTGATGTTGCAAAGTTAGCTCATTTAACCAATAAAACTCAGCAACAAAATATCTTGAGCTAGCATCTCTTAGAAAGGTATCTATTCTTTTACTCTGCTATTACCATTGGTTCTATCATGTTGTGTCTTATTGGGATTTTAATATATGTGATAGTATAAACAAATTTTTTATTGAAAATGAGATATTATAGTAGCCATTGATCATTCTCTGTTATTCAGTTAAGAACGTCTTGTAATTCTTTCATTCTTTTGAATGGCTTTATACTATTTTGGTATGTTTGATATTATTGTATTTGAAATTATGCTCAACTATAGCAGAGAAAGAGATATTTTGATAGCTACTGCTAATGTCCAGTTGTCTTATTGTAAAGTGCTGTGTTGCTTATGTTGTTCTGTTCTGATCTGCTTTGTTCTGCCCTCTTTTGTTTTATTCTCTTTAAAATAAAAAAGAAAGGTATCTATTCTAAAATAATACAATTTTGAAATACTGTTCAAATACAATTAGAGAAACAAGGGAAAAGTTTATTAAGAATGACTTAGTCATATATTGTACTGAAAATATTCAATAGTCTTTAAGTAACAAAACCCATCTAGTAGAACCTGTAAGATTTTGTCAGCATGGGCTGGTGCTGAATTTAGCGAGGAGGTTCTGGAAGCATTCTAGATTCTGTTATGTACCTCAAATTTGCCTTCACTGACAGCATGTGATTTCTGTAGTTCAGTACTCCCTAGAAGTAAGGGGCATAAAGTTGATGAAGATGGAGATGAGACCATCTTCATCCACCAGTGTTGAAAACAAGAGAGGCGTTGATACAAACAAACACAGTAAAAATGTGACAATGCAAAACATTATCAGCTGTTTTTCTATGTGCTAAAAGCCACACAAAAATAATGAAGAAAGTCCCAATTTATAAGAAAATGAAAAATAAAATAAAATATTTATCGATAAATTCAACAACAAACAAAATATCTGAGTATTGAAAACCACAAAAGATTGATGAAAAAATAAATATGACATTTAGATAACCTATATCCAAAAATTGTATGAATTAGGTGGTTTGGTTTTGTTTTGTGTTGTGTTTTATCAGGGATCAAAATCATGACCTCATGCTGTCCAGGCAGGTGTTTTTGCCATTGAGCTAAATCCATAATTCAGAATTAATATTATTAAAATGTTTATACTCTTCAAAGGGATTTAAAGTTCCATTGCAATTTTGCCAAATTTTAGTGGCATTTTTTCATAGACATAGAAAATTGCTAAATCTATGTGAAATCATATAGTCCCAGAATAATCAAAACAATCATGAGCAAAAAGAGCAAGACCCAAACATAAGGCACTGCCTCATTGACATCTCAACATACTGCAAAACTACCATATTCAAAGCAGCATGGCATTGGCATAAGAAGGAGCATAATGGTCAGTGGAGGAGAATAGAAACTCCAGACGTAAGTTTTTGCCTTTAGAGTCAATTGATCTTTGACAAAGGTCCTAGGAATTCACAATGGGAAAATGATATATTTTTTCAGTAAACAGTATTAGAAGAACAGAGTATCCACATACAGAAGAGTGAAATTTGACTGTTGGCTTACTATATATATATCATATATATATATATATATATATATATATATATATATATATATTATATATATATGATATATATATGATATATATATATACAGAAATAGAGAGAGAGAGAGAGAGAAACTTGAAATGAACTAAAGAGTAACTAAAATGTAAAAACCTGAAAATGTAATAATACTAGAAGAAAATAGGTAAACTTGTCAGTACTGGTCTGGTAAATGATTTTTTTAACATGACAAAAAAAAAAGTTCTGGCAAAAAAAGCCAATAAGACTGCATCAAAACCAAAAACTTCTTTACAGAAAGAAAAAAGAAATTCACAGAGTAAAAAAGACAATCTTCAGAATGGAAAAAAATATGAAAATCATATATCTGAAAAAGGGCTAATACCCAGCATATGTAAAGAACTCAACTCAAAATAACAAAATAAATAACCCAATTAAAAATGGAGAAAGGACCTAAGCAGACTTTTACTCAAAATAAGACACATAAAAGGCCAATAGATACAAGGAAAAGTGCTCAGAATTACTGGTCATGTGGGAAACATAAACCAAAACCACAGCGAGCTATCACCTTAATCCAGCTAGAATAGCTATGATAAAATGATGAAAAATAAGGATTGGGAACAAAGGAATCTTTGCATGGTATTAGTGAGGACATAAACTAACTAAGAGCAGTATAAAAGAATGTATGAAGCTTCTTCAAAAAATAAAAATTAGATCTAATATATTATCCAGAAATGTCACTACTGGGTGCATACATAAAAAAAGTGAAGCCGGTATGTAGAGATGTCTGACGCCACAGTCCCTGTTTGTTTCAGCATCATTCAGTGTAGGCAGCGTATGAAAACAGCTAAAGTGTCCATCAGCAGGGAAATGATGGACCAGTCAGGATTCTCAGAGGAACAGAACCAATATCTTCTTTCTCAATTGGTAGGTAGATAGATAAACAGTTATTTAGATAGATATTTAAATAAAAGAACCACACTGATTGGATTCTGGATTAAAGCAGAATCTGGCATCCAAGAAATTTCCAACTTCAAACCAATGTATTTTGATATTGTAGCTCTCATATGGTTGCAAACAACCATGTTCTTAAAGGAAAGATTTTGAACAAGTGAGTTTAAGTGCTAAGTCCTGGTGGCTGATGTAACTAGAGCCCATGGCTCCCTGGAATGCCTTCCCTGATGCTCCGCGGAGTTTAGCAATAGTAAGCTCTAGAGATGTTGTCTCTTGTTATTATTTTTAAATGAAATATATGATCCAATTAAGTTTGGATAAAGCTCTTTGGAGAGCAGTGGGTAACTAGCTGCTGGAGACCGCAAGGAAGCCTTGTGCGAGACTTGTGTTTTCAGTTGTGAAGAACAGGCTAAGGGAGATACTAGGTGTTTTTCATTAATTCTTTTATGACAAAGTCAAGTAGGACATCAAATTACCATGGAAGGTGGAGTGCAAGAAGGAGGAACTAAAGCAAGTTGGGCTGTGAACTGGTCTGAGCCAAGTAATGGGTACCTGACAGTTGAGCTTTCTACTATATGAGCTGGGATGTTTCTGCAAAAATAAGTTAAGATAAATATGGAGAAATAAAGGAAAACTTATTAGAAAATATCTAACAGAAAATTAAACTATTTGTGTAAAAATTTTTAAAGTGGAGGTAGAGCTAAAGATGATGGATCAGTAAGCAGCAAAATATACAACCTCCCTGAGAGAAACAACTCAGATGCTGGAATAAAAGATCCTGGAGAGGACAAGACAAAGGGAGATGGACCCTTTCCATGCAGGAAGAAATTAAAGGGAAAAGAGCTGGGCAAACACGTGGTCACAAAGTTACCATCGGTTCTCTTGATGGAGCTGCCCAAACTTGTGGTCAGGTTGTGGTGTGTTTGCAGCTGGAGCCAAGGTTGCACTGAAGTCAGGGGTCGGGAAGCCCAACAGAGAAAGGAGTTGTCTTGGAGACTTCACTAACTCATGGTGAGTGTTGGGAATAAGACTCGCCATGGGAAAGGGGCAACCAACTGGATGACATGTTGGAGTCAGGCAAGATAGGCATGAACAAGGAATGGCAGTGACTTCAATTGGTTGCTCTCCTCTCAGAGCAGATTGGGGGATCTGCTTGGCCTGGGTCGTGCCCTGGGCCGGGACCCAATAAGTTGTCCCTAACCAATTCCCTATGCGCAGCATGCACTAGCGTGGTGAAGGCTCTCTCTGGTTGACTGGCTCAGAGGGGAGGGGCCAGCATATATTGCCCCTGCTTGCACCTCAATGACCAACAGCAAACTGCAGAGGACAGTATCCCTAGCCAGCACACTTCAGAAGAACCATAGCCAACAAGGAAAGGGGCTGGGACCTCTACTATACACCTGTATGGAAGAAACCAAAAACATGACAAGAGAAAGAAATAAGAAAAAGCCCCCATCCTGCAACCCTGCAAATATTGATCCAGGAGAGGTAAATACAGAAGAGATTGAGGATAGCAAACATGCAATATCAGACATGGCATCAGTGGACATAAAAAAATATCTTCATGACATCATTGAGGAGCTCAAAACTGAAATATTAATTCAAGTAAAACAAGATATAAGAAGATTAATAAAAGAAATGTTAAGCACCTCTCAAGAAGACACAGATGGAACAATGGAAGAACACAAAAAAGGAGAGAAACATACAATGAAGAATATGAAGAAAACCTAGAATACATGAAGCAGATTCAAAGAGATTACCAGGAAAATAAAAACTCCATCAAAGCTGGAAAAACTGCCTGACAGAAACTAGAGATAAATTAATAAAACTTGAAGATAGGTTTGCAATGTCTGATCATGAAAGATCTCTTTAAAAATAACAAGGAAACAGGCAGTAACAATAAAAAGGCTAGAAGATGACAAGAGGATCTGTAATTTAAGAATAAAAAATGTGAGTGAAGAAGCAGGGGAAAATACAATGGAAATACAAAGGTTATTCACAGAAATAATTAAGGAAAACTTCCCAAGCATAGGAAAAGGAAATGATGTTCAGATGTATGAGGCATACAGAACTCCAGCCACCTACAATCAAAACAGAGCTACACCCAGACACATAATAATCAAGATCCCAGAAATTCATCACAAGAACAGAATATTAAAAGCCATCAGAGAAAAGAAACAGCTCAGTATAAAGGAAAACCCATCAAAATCAAGATAGACTTCTCGACACAAACCATCAAATCAAGAAGAGCTTGGAGTGAATTATTCCAAGCCCTGAACGAAAATAATCTCCAACCCAGATTGTTGTACCTTGGAGAACTGTCTCTCAGGATTGATGGCAAAACAAGATGCTTCCATGACAAAGAACTGGAGTACTTTGTGACCACCAATTCAACCCTACAAAAAATACTGAAGGACATTCGAGAGAGAGAGAAAAAGAATATGAGGATTTCAAGAACAGTGATAGAGAGGCCTCAATGAATGGGGCAGACAGAGGAATGAAGGAGAAAAGTAGACAACAAATGGCAGAAAAATAGCATAGCAGAGATGAGGCAGAGAATGTTGGCTATAATCACTAATATAGATGACCCTGACACACTAACAAAAAGAAACACAGGCAGAGTAGATCAGGAGATAGGGCCCATCGAGATGCTCTGTATAGGAAATACAATTAACCTGAAAGACGGTTTATGGACCAAAAATCAAATATGAGAAAGCAATGCTCTGTGTGACAAGGAACCAGAAAGAAATAGGGCAACTCCACCAGCACCTGCAGATATATTGGAAAAACATGACACTTTTATGCAGTAGAGAACTACTCAACCATAATGAAGGAAAACCTTGAGGCTTTTGTAGGTAAAGGTATATAACTTGAGATCAAGTCCAGGAGTGAGAAGGTTTGGAACCACTTAAGTAAATAGCAGGTTGCCCTCACCCCAGTCTAAAAGCTGAGGGAGTTGGTGGGACCCAAAATGTGCAGCACCCTGTGGGAGTGAAAGGGGAGGAATTGTCTAAAAAAGGAAGGCAGGAGATATTGTTAATAGTGTATCAGGATTTAAAATCTACATTACTCTCACCACTCTGTTTAGATGGATTATATTCTGTTCCAGTTTCGCTACTTGTACTAGATTTGAGGGCACAGACAGCTATCCTGAAAATAGCAGGATATAATATGGTAATCATCCATAATTTCCTATTAACCTAATCTGAAGCCCTGTATAACCTACACTGTCTTATTATGACTGATATTATTTGAATCTGGTTTGTTAGATTGCTATTTTGTATTGACTGATTTTATTCAAATCTGTTTTGATTGATAGTATCAAGTCTGAGAGAACAGTCAACTACACTGAAAATGACATGATACACTAGGATACCCACTCTGGTTTGACTATTACCTGCTTTTGAAGTCTTATAATGTCTCCAATGTTTCATTTTTATTAATATTGTTATGTACTGCTATATTCAATTATACTATTCGTGATGATATAGACAATTCTATTGAAGATAACAAGAAACATCATAGTAACCATTGTAGGTCACCTTGTATTGCAGTTTTATATGACTTTTTCATACCATGTTTTTCTAGGAATTTGTTTTGTTTTGTCTTGCTTTGTTTTTCTCTCTAATACAGAAAGAATAGATATACATGTAGACACTCATGCATGCATAGAACTTATAAACAGTTTATGAGAACTGATTATATAATGCACAATGAAATGAACAACTACTTTGAAGAAAAAGAGACTACAGTACCCAGAGCTGATTCCGTAGCATCATGATACGAAATCCAGCAATACTATTATTCTTTGCTCAAAGTGATTTTAGTCTGTTTTTTTTTTTTGTTAAATTTCAACATACATGAAGATACGGTCAGCTATTTTGAAGAGAATGAGAGACACTATGACAGCCATTGTTGACTTCCCTATTGTCTGGTCTTGAAGACCTAAAATGCCTTCATCATCCTGTTTGGATCAGTTTTATACTGTATTGTTTTGTATGAATTCACCGTATGTGAAGATATGGACAACTATTTGGAAGAAAACAAGAGACAATATGATAGATAGTGAAGATCTCTGGTTGTCTTGATTTGAAATTTATGTCTCTTACATTGTTTTCTTATGTTCTATTTTGTTCTGTTTTGTTGTGTTTAATTTTACCCTCCTTAAAATAAAAAAATTTAAGTATATCTATTAGCCAGTAACATAAGAGAGATGTTTTGAAATTTCCTTAATGTCATTGATATGATATTTGCTAGAAAGAAACAAAGAAAGAACAAAAGAAAGAAAGGCAAAGAAAGCAAGCAAGCAAGTAAGCACTTGGAAATTTATAGGAAAATTCAAGATGTAAAGCAGTTTAAATCCATTACATGATCATATGTCATATCAAGAGTCTAACAAGAACATGAAAAGAAATCTATTCCTTTTTGCAAAATTACTATCTTCTCATTTTCTATTATTAATCTTTTATGATGGATCAAGAAATGAAAAGAGAGTAGGGGAAGGGGATAAAAATAGAACTAAGATATGTTATATATACATATTAATTCACCATAATAAATGCAATCATCATGTATTGCAAACATGTACTATATGTATATATATAGAGGTTAATATATACATATATTATATCCCTATTATGTACTATATAGAGAGGTATTATATATTATATATATATGTATATATATTATATGTTATACCTCTTTTTTCCCTAAAATAGCTTTTCTTTCTAAGCAAATATATTGTTGGTAGGCAAGTGAATGAAATCTGTGCTAGGCACTTCTTCTAAAGAAGTGTTCTAAGTCCAGATATTTTGTTCATGGGAAAAAAATGGCAATTTTTAAACCTTGAATGTTTTTGTGCAGATTTATTTTGGGGGAACATTACTCCACTAGAGGGCTCTGTAGATAAGCAAAAATTCTTCAAGTCAGAGATTTTAAAGCTCTTTCAAATATATGCAGTTTTACCAATTACAAATTCTTGCTAATATTTATTTGATTTGAAATAATTTATTTTTATGGAATTTAAAACAGTATACTTGATACCTACAGATAGTTTTCCAAGTTTTGATTAATTGACAATAGTCCCAAGAAATATTTATACTAGAGTTAATTCTTGTTCTTTTATCTTTATTAGGAGCTTCAGTTGATAACTACAGTGCATACTTATTTATGAACATGAAATTCTCTCATGAGCCCAAGAAATAATTTCAGCTTTCTCATTACTTAAGATTACTAAGATTGCTTTGAAAACATAATCTATATTTTTTCAGACAAATTCCACTATTGTGACAGTTACTTGTTATGCAATTTTAATAATCAAAGATAAAGTCTTTGCACCAATAATCATATCCTTATCTAACCCTGCTCATAAAACAATCAAATTTTATTAAGGTTACTTGTGGATGTCACAAGCCCCCTAGAGGAAAGAGAGAGAATTCAAGTATTCAATACTGCTACAATGTATTACGTAAAATGTCAAGTTTCCAACACAAAACTCTGAGGCATGTGAAGAAATGGGAAGAAATGGGAAGTATAACCCAGGCACAGAGGGAAAAGCACATTACATGTGCTATTTATGAGAGGAGACTGCTGTAGTGTTAAGATACAAGGACCTCAAAGTAAGACTTACATGTTCAAAAGCTGAAAGGAAGCATCCTGTCATGGTTTATGTCAGATGCCCCCCAAATCTCATGCAATCATGGACATGGCTGAATCTAGCATTTGTGATTGGTTTGTGGTCTAAAGCTCAGATTGGTGGTGTGAGTGCTGCAGCCGCCCAGGGGTGGAGCCAGCATACAATGTAAAGGTGGGAAGAAGGCCTGTCTTTCTCTTTTGCTGTTCATGTTTGCTGTTTGCAGTGCTCACCAATGGCGGCCTGCCATACAACCCTGCTTCTAGGAGCCAACTGAATATGGATTTAAATCTCCAAAATTGTAAGAAATAAACCTTCTCTTTCCTAATTTTGAGTGTCAGGAATTTTGTCTCAACAATGAGAGAAAAGTAACCAAGACATATATTTAAAGAAGTTAAAAATATCAAGAAATCAATCAACCAATAAAGAAGTTAAAAAGTTCTGAGGGCAATTATGGAAATCAACCAGAGAATGTGACTGTAAAGTGCTAGAACTCATATGAAGAGCAAGAAAAAGGAAACACTGGATTTAAAAAATACTAAAATGAGGATGAAATGTTCATCATGTGGCCCACTATTAGATCTGAGTCAGTAAAAGAAAGATTCAGCAAACCTGAAGACAGGCATTTTATAATCCAGAGACCAGAGAGAGAAAAGAATAAACAATAATCAGGGCCTAAGAGAAATGTAGACCAACATTAAGACAAGAACATAAGTGTAATAGAAATATCAAGAAAAGACAAAGAAAATGAACAAAATACAATTTAAAGAAATTATGGTTAGCAACTTCCAAAATTTGATGGAAAATATTAATCTGCATGCTGAGGGAGCTCAGTGAGCCACACATGAAAAGGTCAAAAGCCTATCACAAGGGGAAATATTAAAGGAATAAAAGAAGAAACTTAGTCATGCACAAAGAAACCCCAAAAGGACTCAGGTGTGACTGACTTGTCATCAGAAGGAACAACTATAGGGTACTGGAATGACAGAGTCCAAGTGCTAGACTAAAATTGTCTTCAACAAGTGATGCTAAGACAACTGACTGTGCCTTGCAGGTTAAGGCATTGGAACTCTACACATTCCCTGTTCAAAATGTGAGGTCAAAGATTTACAAGTGAGAGCTAAGAAGGGAAAGTAGCCAGAAATCTCAATGACCTTGGCAGTGGATTCTGAGACATGATGATAAAATTACAAGCAATTAACAAAAAGTAGTAAATTGGATTTCATTAAAAAATTTTTAGAATGTGGTTTAGTTGATATTATCTAGAAATAAATATCCAAAACAAGGTAAAAATATTTGTGAACTATATAACTAAAAAAAGTTTTATATACAGGATATCAGGAATTATTAAAATTCAGTAGTAAAAAGACAATCCAATTGAGAAATGGGCAAAGTGTCTGACTAAATATTTCTTCACAGAAGATATATGGATGATCAAGATGCACATTGAAAGATGCTAACCACCACTAGTTTTCAGAGAAATATAAGTCAAAACCATGTGTGCCACTTGAAAGCCATTGAAGTTTATCATCAATAAGATAAAACAATGAGTTTTGGTGAGTGTGAGTTTTGGTGAGAGAGTGGAGAAACTGAATACTCATGTATTAACTGATGGAAATGTTATGTATGAAAGCATCTTGGAAAAACAGACAAATAGTTCTTCAGGATGTTATGATTGAGGTACTACATGATCCAGAAATTCCACTCTAGGCTATATTTTATTAGCAGACATGAAAATATGTGTTCACACAAAAACAGCATGTGACTCTTGGACTAGTATCTCCATATACTTTTCCAGTATTTTCTCACTCACATCTTTCTTTTTGTCTAAATTTATGTGGCAATATTATTGAGGTAATTTGAATATATTGTGTCCCTTGCACTTCTAGGTGTTCTTCCCAAGCAAGGAGAATTTTTGCTCACAAAACAACCAAACAGAAAACATCAGAAAACATAGTATGATTTCAGTACCACAATTTAGTATATAGTTCATATTTAAAGGTCGTCAGTTATTTCAATTTATCTTTGTAGAACTACTATTTCTTCCAGCTCCATGATCGAATTCAAGATAAAAGCATCACAGCAGAGGGTATAGCTCAGTGACACAGCACCTGCCTGGCAAGTGCGAGGCCGTGAGTTGGATTCCCTGTACCAAAAAGATCACGCATCACATCTAGTGCTGTCATATCTTTATTATCTTTGAATCTGATACAATTTCTCAGTGCTTCTTGTCTCCACATTTTAAAGAAGTTCCATTAATTTGTGCATTTTGAGTATGTGTATTTAGCAGGAATACCTTGAAGTGATTTGAATCCCTCTAGGTCATCGCATCATTAGAAACCTGAAGTTCCATGCTGATTTTGGCTTAACAGCAGTAATTTAGTATTAAAGATTTGGCTAAATTTCTTCAGAAATTTAGTATTTTACCTTTGTTATTACTGAGAATTTGATGAGATATAACTTGAGAATCTGTAAAATTCTGGTTCACATTAAACTTTCACCCACTAGTTAACATGCATTTATGATTTTCTAATTTTATCATTCTACGCATTGTTATTAGCAGGTATTTTGTTTGGAAGAGCTTTGTTTCCATCTATCTCATTCATTCATTCATTCATTCATTCACTTCAGTATTAGTGCATGATTTGTTATTCAATGCATTAAACTTTATTAATCTCAGTTTGATATTTGGTCGTTTGTGATTCAGCTAGATCTCCTATACACCTGCTTTGCACCTTCTAGTAAGCTCTCGTGATTTCTAGGTCACTTGTGTACTTCCTAAAGATATTTTGGTTGTGGTTTTCTTAGGCCCCTTTGGACATCAGTGCTTCTAGGAATCCCGTTGACTTTAATGGGGAAAGCACTGTGATGCCCGGGCAGCCTGGTGAGCTCCTGCCCACAGCTGTGCTGTGGCTTCCGGGCCTCTCTGTCTGGGTAACACGTAACACTCTTCCTCAGCCCTGCTTCACTGATCCTTGATTCCCCACTTTCATGTTGCCCAGTTTTGGAAAAACTGGACCCCTTTCCTCAATTCATTGTTCAGGTTTCAAAATTACCATCAGAAAAAGCTAACTAGAGTTCAAATTTCTTTAGAATTCTTTTTTTTAAATTTTTGTTTTAGGTAAAATGTTCACAAATTAGTACTCATCTCAGATTTTAATTTGATACATGAATGTACATGTGTACCACACAATAAGCCATTGAGCAAGTGAAAGAGACTGCAATCCAGAGCCTAAATATAGGCAGTTTCCTTCCACTATCACAGCAGGGAAGATGGAAGGGAAGTAGAGAAATGCCACCAGGTATTCAGATTCCTAGACAATCAGAATTTTGTTCTGTTTCCCTCCTGCTATATCTCAATGAATGCTGGTAAGCACTCCATTTAATACCAAGATCGAGGGGCTTCCCGTTGGTCAAGTTGGGGTAATTAATCAATAAATTAATCAGTAAGTTTCAGGATCATTTTTCCCCATTCAGAAAAATGTATTTATGGTTAGCGATCTTTGGTTTTCTGATGGCTCAACAAAGTGTTCTCGTGTGTTCTGGGAGCATATACAGTTTTTACAAGTGCATATAAAATGAACAGAGATATCCTTCTTTGCTGTATTGATTTCCTTGGATCTTCCTCCATTTCTGCTCATTCATTCACTTGTGCTTTTATGCTAGCATTTCAGTCCTTAGAACTAGTCTCTCCTTTTCTGTCTCTCTTTCTCCTGCGCGACTCTTTTCGGTTCTTCTGTTTCTAAGCTTGTCATTGTGAAGTCAACTGAACATTTTCTTAAACTTTTTGTTTTCTTTAGTTAAGAAGGAATGAAAGTGTATGTTCACTTACTCATGACTAGTGCTTGAGAAACACACCTTCTCCCATGACTATTATACGGCTAAGTAGTTCTTTATCACTCACTCAAGGTTTACAATAGTGTGTGTGTGTGTGTGTGTGTGTGTGTGTGTGTGTGTGTGTGTAAGTGTAATCAAGGTTTGAACCTAAGGCCATTATGTTTATTAAGTGACTCAGTTACCCAGGCTAGGCTCAAGTGTGCAGTCTGTCTGCCTCGGCCTGTGGAGCGCTGTGATTATAGAGGCACACCCACCATGCCCACCTTGGTCTATTGTTTTCTGAGAATTTCTAATTATTATCCCTGCTCCATTAAGATTGATTTTCAATATTATTTGGATACTGTCACCCTATCCCTTCTGATTTCAATTTAAAAATGCATGTGTCCCCCAACCTTGGGATGTTCTCATGTGCCAGAAACCTTGTGGGAGCATCCATGGACATTTACATTTCCCCTCACATAACTGAAAGGAGCTGTGTTCATGTCTCAAGCGGGACTCCTGGATAGCTGGCCTGTGTGGCCACACAGACATGTCAGGCAGGGAAATTTGACCATGCAATTTGAGCCTGACTCTTTTCCTATTAGGAGGCAGAGTGTTGATAGAATGTGTAATAGTTCGAGCCTTACGAAGTGACTAAAGGTCAACAGAATGGTAAGGTTTTACTAAGTTCATAAGCCCCATCTAGAGCAGCAGCCCTGGCATTTTAACACCAGGGACTGGTTTGGGGGAGACAATTTTATCACTGACTGGGCAGCACCAGTTTTTGGCCCAACACTGGGGACCCTTGCAATATAGCATAAAAAATGCAAAGATGATGCAAATATACGACAGTACTGACCTTCACATAAGGTGGCGTCCATCTTTGTTTCTGGATTCTCTCTGTCCACCTTTTCCCCTCACTGCATTACTTATAGATCACTGGATCTTATGTAGTTGCTACAATTGTCAGGCACAAACCCTGTGGATAGTCTGAGAAATGATTATTCTCTTCATGGAACTACTTGGATATAATATTTAATAAATATATAAATATATAGATAGATACAGATGTAGATTCATATCTTATATAACATAAATGCAACTTTGCTACAGGACAAATATATAAAAATATTTTAGTTGTAGGTCATAGACTGTCCAGCGTGACCTTACCCACTAACTACATTAGTTTGAAATTTTAGGTCTAGATAAAATGCTTGAACCTCACACAGCTTTCACCCCCTGTACCACATCGGTATTCATACCAGCCCTCTATAAATGTTTGGTCCGATCTTTCTTCTACTCAATGAAGTTTGACAATTTGTGACAGGACAGAAAGGAAATTCATTATATTTAGTAATAGAAAACCTATTTCTCATTTTTCACAAGCCAAGCAGCCACAATGAAATTGCCTAAGCTGCTATACCACAATTCTGCACCTTCATGGTCCTTAAGGTCACCTGCAAGGGTCTTCAATTTCCTTACATTCACAGCTTGGCATCTAGTAATTTTCAGTATCAGAAAACATACGAGAGCTATATATTTTTTTCTCAGAAGAAATATTTCTGATCTGCAAAGAAATAAATCTGTCAAGAAGAAAATATTAAAAATAAAAAGCATGACTGTAATAATCACATTGATGTCATGGGCAATTTTGCCTATCCAGCTTGGAAAAAGAAACTCCCCTGCCCCCCGGAGGAATTGTCAATGTAAGAGAAATGAATTTTTTATTTCAATAACTGCTGTGGTTGAAGGGTAATTTATGTACAAGGAAGCACAACAGTCTTGAGAATGAAATTTCCTTAAAATATTATTTTGCATTCTTTCTGCCCCACACTTGAGTGAAACTGATAGATCAAAGCACAGAATGACCGAGTGTGCTTTTCTGACTTCTCTGTCGTTCAGCATGCACTGCACCCAGTCAGGCCTCTGGCAAAGGGGGCGGGGTTGCAACTGTGAAGAAATTACGCTTCTTAAACAATAGATCTTCCCAACTCTCATACTAGGGAGACTACGGTATTTACACATGTGAGTTTGGTTTATTTTCCTTATGAGTATGATCTCAAATTGTGTCCATTTATTTATAAATATCTCAGTGTAAGAGTATATAAGATTTTATGGTAATCATGATTCCCTGTTTCATTGCTTTGAAGTCTTTCAATGTTTTCATTCATCAGTTGGAATGCTTTTATTCTGTTTTGTTTGACTTTATTATGTGTGATGGTATGAACAGCTGTTTTGAAGAAAACAAAACATTATGGCAGCCATTGCTGATTTAATATTGTCTTGCTTACAAGTCCTACCATGTTTCTATTCTTCTATTACTATCAGTTCTATCATGTTGTGTCTTATTGGTATTTTAATATATGTGATAGTATAAATAAATTTTTTATTGAAAATGAGATATTATAGTACCCATTGATCATTCTGTTACTCAGTTCAGAATGCCCCGTAATTCTTTCATTCTTTTGAATGGTTTTATACTATTTTGGTATGTTTGATATTATTGTATTTGAAACTATGCTCAACTATAGCAGAGAAAGAGACATTATGATAGCTACTGTTAATGTCCGGTTGTCTCATTGTAAAGTGCTGTGTTGCCTATGTTGTTCTGTTCTGACCTGCTTTGTTCTGCCCTCTTTTGTTTTATTCTCTTTAAAATAAAAAGCACAACAGATCTTTAAACTAAACAATGCTGGTGGAATTCATATGGTAAACAGAACAAAAGGTAGTTCAGACCTACCTCATCCCCAAGCAGCAGGTCTTCCCTTGCGCACATCCACCCTGTCACATACACACCCAAGCTCAGTCATTGCTATTGTCATCACTCACAGAGAGCAATGCTGTGGTCATGTAAGTCTTTCCTTTAAATGCCTGTCTTCCCACAGGAGATAGAATGTTTAAAATTAAATACACGATTCGAATTTCTAGTTTATTCTGGAATGTATGTGGCACTACCTAGAACCATCTGTGTTTAGGACTGAAAAACAAATGAAGAATAATTACATGGAAGGAATCAAGGGACCCGCATTGCTCAGCTTCACACAGGGACCATTGATCCCGCTGCACATAGCACTTCTGCGCATCGTGTTACCTCTCAAAGTGCCCTTGCTGATCTTGTGGTGCCCAGCATCATTCATGTACAAGTGTGCCTGGGACTCTCCCTCTTCCCCTCTGGGCAGCACCGAGCACCACATTATCCTGAGATAATCCAGCGTGCCCTTGGATTTAGTACACTCTCTTCACACACGCAGCGCTTTCTCCTGACAACGCCTTCACTCAGTTACTGAAGATGGAGAACTATTTAAACATAGTATGTTCCCCGAGATGTAAGAATTGGTCACTTTCTGGAGAAAAAAAAACCCTACAGAATGCTGAAGAGCAGGCATTTGCCAGTTTCTAGTTGTCAGATGTCCAGCCAGGTGATATGATTTTAACCTTGGTGTAGACCTCAGTGTGAGCCCCTCCCAGAATTGAGGTAAAGGGGAATTAAAAGAAAGAAACCTTTGTGTATCTCGATGAGAACTTAGTAATTGTTTCATCATAAGTTGTGTTTGGAAGAGGCTGCCTGAAATATCAGCGTATGTGAAATTGTGCAGGAGTTGGCCAGGCACCGAGCACACCGACACCAGCACAGTTTCTGTTGTTCAGTAACTTCAGGAAGGAGGGCAGGGCGCTAACTCCCACTGTGCTAGAGTGTTTAGGTCTGATCTCATTGTTCAGTATATATTTCAACAAAAAATAGGATGTGAGAGTCATTTTCAAATTTTATAATCTTCTATTTTTACACTACTTCAAGGTAAAACAATGAACAATTCAGTGAAGTGTAATGATGTAATATTATGTTCTTTCTTTTTCTTGGTAGCTGAAATTGAACTCAAAACCTTGCGCTTACAAGGCAGGTGCTGTGACACTGAGTTAAATCTGTAAATATTGCTAGAGAATTGGTTATTTCCAATTATGGTATTTTCCCCATAATAACATAATAATTACTCTAACTTTTAAAAGAGATCAAACTCTTTTTAAAGAGATTAAAAATTATCAAAACATCAAACAGAAGGCATAAGAAATGAGGCTCAAAGAAGCCACACTGAATCAAAATTAGAGGTAGTCCAAATGGACAAACTGAATACAAGTTCTGAGTGGTTGCCTTAGTTTCCCATCCTGTGAATGAACTGTGTGGAGAGGGGAGCCAGTTGTGTTCTTGGGGAGAAAAATTCACAGGCATTGTTGGATACATAGCGGTATCTCAGTTTACAAAATCATTATCTCCACAATTCTGGTTCCAAACTAAACTGGACTAGGACCAAATCAAATTTCCCCATAAAGCCAATATGGAACTTAACAACTGAATTTGATTTGGTTCTTGTCCAAGTTGGTTTATGACCAGAATTATGGAAAGAATCAAGTGCATGAACCAAGGTGCCATTGTACCTGGGAAGCAAAAGCACAATCCAGAAGTGACCTGGGGGCACGTAAGTTTCCCCCACGGGAAGGACTGTCTGTCCAGAGGTGAAGGGGCAGCATCTGCCCAGGCTGCCTCTGCCAACAGTGTGTGGATCCGAGAGCAAGCACAGCAGCGCCTGCCGACTGCAGCCAGACATGAAGCCGGATGCGCAGCGGCCGGTCTCCGCCGTCCAGGTGTTTCCTGAGGGTCTGCTCAGTAATGGAGCAGAGAACACTTGGATTCAAGTGAAAGCTCAGTTCTTCCCAAAGAACCTTGTATACATACATAATTTTAAAAGTGTTTCCTCAAGTGCTTGTAAACCATGCAGAGAAATTATATATCATATTTTCCAAAAAAAATTAATAATAAAAAATTGAAAATAATCCCCACAAGGAAATAAAGGTATGTGTGAGAGGCATGCATCAGAAAGAAGGTTTCTCTTGACTTGGAACCTTAGTCAAGCGTCAAGGTCGCCAATCAAGAAAAGAGGTGTGCTCATAGGAGGCAGCTTTGCCACCCGAAGGCCTCTGTTCTCCTGCACTGTATTCCTTCTCTGGATGGCGTCAGACGAGGAAAACTAATGGCCAGCAGCCACCATGCATCAGGTAAGATGTTCGTTTATAGAATCAGCGTTAGCTCCCTGAGTCTCAAATCATTCCAAAGCCTCTATGTAATTTTCTCAACCTTGTCAAATAAGATAATAATTGAAACGACATATTGAAAACAATTAAAATCGTTGTCTTAAAAGAATTTAAAGTTTTAGTGAAAATGCACTGGGATTGTTAATGATTGTGTTTTTGGTCCAAGGAAGATGTTGGCAGTGCAACCTTTGAGTCAGGCTCTAGGGTGTGTGTCCCCACTGCCACTTCCCAGCTGTGGGAGAGGCCGTGGCTAATAGTGGGGTACCTGGGGTATATGCAGGCACGTGGTATTTGTACACACGTGTCTACTTTGAATTTGGTAGTTTACTCCCCCCAGAGAAACACGTTCTCAGGTTTCTCACATTTACTTACAGTGAAGCCAGCCTGCCCAGGTTGCACATTCCCGTGCACTGGGCACGTTCCAGGCACGCTCTTCATCCTAACTCCCTTGCTCAGTCCTGCCCAGTCCGGGGAAACTGGTTGCTAGAGATGAGTTAGAAACTAAGGAGTTACAGGCTTTGACTGTTGTGCTAACCTGCTTACACACACACACACACACACACACACACACACACAGAGAGTAAATTCTGCCAGGTTCAAAGATCCTAAGGCACCCTCTGAATGTAGACTCCAGCTGCAGATCACTTGTTTCCCTGCCACTCTCCAGCATACCCTGAAGCAAGAAGCTCCCTCCCGCCATTCTCAGAGCAGCCTCCGGGGTGCGGTGTGACCACTGGTTAGTCTAGGAGGGCCTGTTGCTGCCTAGGGAAATGACAGCAGTTAAGGCCCCACAGAGAAGATGGGGGCCCTCCAGGTGAGGACCAGGATCGCTGTAATTAAGTCTCAGATGAGTGTTACACAACAGAGTTGTCTGTGTTCTATCTAAAAACATCCCGGAGTTCAATGAGCAGAGGTTAAAATAAAGCCCCTGATGGAATCTAGAGTCTTCTTGTTTCCGAGTTCTTGTCCCTTAAATATATTGGTATGTTCGCCAGTTACATAGCCTAAATCTGTTTTACGGATTTTGTCTAACAATAATGGCTTTCATTTGACTTCAGGGACCATTTTTTTCTATAGTTTTAGCTTTCTTCTCTACATTCTGGCTACTGTGGCCATTTATTAAACCTGAAATCAAAAATGAGCTTGTGCAACTCATGAACCTGCTGCGGTTTATACCTGCGAATGATTTCCCACTGATCTCCGCTCTGGACATGGGATTCTCGTCCTCAGTCTGCTTCTCACCGGCGAACGGGATCTTAGCACCAGGGCGTGGTCCTCTGTGCCCAGTGCCATCTCGCTGAGGTTCTGTTTTTGTAGTATTAAGGACTAAGCCCAGGGTCTTGCAGGTGCTTTACCGTGAACTATGTTGTCAGTTTTCTGTGTTTCTCTATTTTTCACTCTTTTTCTTTGACAGCTGAAGAGAATTTGTTTCTTTTACAAAGCCTCAATGATTATGATTGTCTCTTCCTTCTAATAACTTTTTGTAACCTGGTGATATGTTTCAGAGTGTTTCCCTAAGAGCTGAAATTCAAGAGGAACCGATTCGCCAGCTCTCCACCAGTGTCTACTCCAGTTCTGCTGAACAAGTGAGGATCCCAGCAGGTGGTGCTGTAACAGAAAACGCTGCACCGCCCTGCCAGCCACTACACTTCCCTCTCGTAGTTGCCAGGAATCCTGTTCTAGATGCAGTTGCTTTTGTCTCTTAGAAATGGCTAGGCATGCAAAATTGATCAAATCCTACAGATGTTGACTGTTTGGTTCCAAGAACTAATAGAATTTTGCAGCACACTCAACTTAGTAATCTTAAGTGCATATATACAAACTTATATCTTATTTCCTTTCTCTTCCTTCATTTCTCCTTCTCCCTGCCTATTTTTCCTCATTGAGAAGTTTCTTACCTTTTCACAATATTTATTGAAGAATTTATATCTTATTTACTCTTTCAGTTTCTTACACTAGGGAGACAATACAGTATTTACACGTGTGAATGTGATTTATTTCACTTATGAGTATGGTCTCAAGTTGCATCTATTTACCTAGAAAAGCCCCAATGAGGTCTTTCTTTATAGCATGCATTAACTATTTATAATAATTTGAGTAAGACTTTTGAAAATAACTATGCAACACAACAAAATTTGTTATGTTCCTACCACCTTGTTTTGAAAACCTATATTGTTGTTGTTTTAGGTAGTTATAGTTATTTGTTGTTTTATTTTTCCTTCTAATACAGAAAAGATAAATGTGCATGTATAGGCTTATGTATGTCTAGAACTTCACCTAAAGGGTTTACAAGAATTGATTTTATTATGTGTGATAGTATAAACAACTAAAATGAGGAAAAGAGACAGCATGGTAGCCATTGATGATTTCCTATCATTTTGCTTTGAAGTCCAGTAATACTTTTATTCTTGGTTTTGATTGATTTTAGTCTGCTTTCAATTATTTGATTTCAATATGTATGAAGGTATGGACAGCTATTTTGAAGAAAACAAGAGACATTGTGGCAGCCATTATTGATTTCCTAGTGTCTGGTCTTAAAAATCATTAAGGCTTTCATTCTTTTGTTTTGGTTGTTTTTATACCATTTTTATTTGTATTAACTTACTGTGTGTGAAGGTGTGGACAGCTATCTCAAAGAAAACAAGAGACATGATGGTACCCACTGTTGATTTCCTGCTGTCTTTTTCTGAAATCCTGTGTTATTTTCATTATTTTACTCTGCTTTGCTTTGTTCTGTTTTGTTTTGTTTTGCTTTGTTCTGTTTTACTCTGCTTTGCTTTGTTCTGTTTTGTTTTGCTTTGTTCTGTTTTTATTTTATTCTTTTTAAAATAATAATTTTAAAAAATGGCCGGCACTGTGATATAGAGCTGGTTCCCGTGTTCACATTGTATAAACCCCTCCTCAACTGACAACCATTCTGCCCTTGTACCTCCTGCTTGCTTACTCCATACGAGCCCTATTACCAGAGACACAGCCTGATATCTAGGAATGATCGTGATCAGTATCCACTGACATAAATAAATCTGCCTCCAAATCTTGGGTGTCTTTTCTGTGTTTCTGCTTGCCATACCCATTGTGCACTAATTTCTGGGAGGGACCCCTACAGAGCTCCCATGTACTTGGGCTCAGAGGACAGTGGCACTCACCTAGAGGGACAGCTGGCTATGAAGCAGTCAACATAAACAAGGTGTTCACATATAGCAAGCAGCACCCACAGAACTTCATGCTGAAATTTTCATTAGAGCCAGGCTTTGCTACTTGACTGCTTCAGAAATCTTCAGATTTGGCCCTTGATGCATCTTGATGTGAAAATTTTGCCCAGCAGTCACTTGACACTCAGAGTGCAAGGCTGAACTTAGATACGGGTTGCCTTGTGACTCTGTCTTTGGAAGCCCGAACAATTTGTTTGTTACTTTTTACTTTTGGTACATTGCTTCTAGAACCAATGAATAATGAGTACCAGCTGGCACTCTATGAGGCTTGGACAGTTGGAACTCAGAAAAATCCAAAGCTCTCTTTGTTGTTGGTGCTGTTGTTTTTGAGATTGAGCCTTACTATGTAGTTCAGGCTTTGCCACACTGAATTTACTATGAAGCCCAGGCCGGCCTGGAAATCATGAAAATCTTGACTCAGCCTCCTGAGTGCTGCAATTACAGGCATGTGCCACCGTGCCAGGCTAGAAAATCCAGTTTAACTACCTATTCTATTTCTGGGAGGTGTATAAATATTTTTTCCTATCTCCTCATAATTGGTTTTCCTTTAAAGTTGGTTCAGGTCCACATAATTTACATCATGCATGTATCTGTCATCTGTATTGGCTGGTCAATTAATCTATCTCTATCATCTGTCATTGATCTGTAATCTTATATGTCTACTTGTGCATATCTATATCTCTGTCATCTGTCATTTTTCTATGTGTATATATCAGTGTAATTTAATTATCAATGTATTATCTGTTTATCTATGTATGTATCTGTCTATTATCTATGTCAGACACATTTTGGTAGGGAAATACTCTCAATATGGTGGATTACAACATCCATCTAATGTGCATTCCAACAAAATAACCACAAAAAGATGCAGATTAACTCTTAACATAGTGGTTGTAGAGCACAATTAAAAGCAGTATCAGAAAATAAGAACTTGGATACATTTCAAAAAGGTGTAAGGAGAGAAAGAAGGGAGGTTTCTCTGTTGTTGTATGTCCTTAAGAGGCAGCGGTGTCCTAAGCCATAAAAAGCCTGTGGTGTCAAATCAGGTGCAGCCTTCCTGCAGGACAGGTCAGCACCAGGGTGCTAGTGGCGGAGAGCAGTGGGAGCACCATACAACTGAATGGGAAGACCCAACAGTGCAAGTTTTCAGTTCTCCTCAAATTCTCCCAACATTCTTGAGGTTCCAGCTCACAGAGATCGAAAGACTGACTGTGGCATTAACCAGAAGTTAAGCTGTGAAGAAGAATCAAGACATTCTGAGTGAAAATTCAACCCCATGGAGAAGCCCTTTGTTTGCAGATCCCACACTCAGTTACAAATCCCATCCAGGCCAGAGAGCAGTGACGGAGGCAAGGAGCTTATCACACTGGTGGCTTAGGGCCTCGGTGCACAGAACACCCAGGGTGCAGAGGAGGGTGGAAAGTAACTGCTCCTCATCCCCAAGATATCCAAGGCCCGAGTTTGCCTTAGAAGGTGGCAACGCCGGCCCTGGAGTATCGGGCGGAGGAGCTTGTGGGTTAGGAGAGAGGATTCCCTCCTCACCAAGAGAGAAGTCTGCTCCATGGCCACAGAGGTCTCCAAGTACTGCGCCTCCCAGTGTTCCTGGAGGGAACCACTGTCCCTGTGAGAGTGTCTGCCTCTGATGCGAGCTGCTCGCCGTGCTCACATCGCATCGTGAAAGCATTCTGTCGCGATCCTCTGCTTGGACAACGTGCGTTACCTTCCAATTACATCTCAGATAGAGTCATTAAAGTAGAGAACTGTGTGACTGAACAGAAAGTCAAACAGCAAATCCCAGCGAATCTGTAAGCCTCATAAAGAAATTTAATGTATGATAAAGCTACACCACAGGTGTGTAGCAAATGACTGTGATTTCCGTAAACGATGGTGGGGAAACTGAGCATCTATTTGAAAAACATAAACCACTTAAAAGTTTTCATGATAGTCAGGCCCAAGACATTTTAAAAAAACTATAAAAATGGGAGAAAAAAACAGACAGGTGAACTTAATTGTTGGTCTCAGAGTAAGGTATTTTGTGAAATACAAAACCTCAGAGGAAAATATTGAGAGATCTCATATCTTAGTAATTTTAAAGGTTCTTACTTTTAAGTAAAACACCATTAAGCAATGTTAAAAAAGAAGCAATTGATGAAAAGAAAATAGCCTACATAAAACTGATCAATTATCATTTATAAAGCATTCTTACTTAACAGAAAAGGAAAAAATCAAAAGAAAAATTGTCCAATGTCATATGTTAGTGGATAAATAACTGCAAAAATACAAATTTCATGTATGGTAATTATGAGGGGAAATAAGAACTGATGCAATAAATCTATTTCTAACTATTTAGGAAAATGAAAACTACCCTTTGTATCCATATCTATTGTGGATGCAGGGCACAGGGAAATACATGCCAATGAATTGTTCACGGAATGTATGTTAAGATGAATCTTAAAGCACAATTTGCCAGGACCTAGCAACATTTTAAATTCATGTCATTTTTGACCTATCAATTTCAATTCTACATTTTATTCTACAAAATGGCATGCATATTTTCAGAATAAGTCATGTGTAATTATTTTTTTGCAATCTAATTTTACAAGGAAAACTGAAGTAATTTACTTGCAGTATACTTTGAAACATAATAAATAGCTGAAATTTACAAATGGGGAAATAGTAATATATAAATAGAACGCTGATACTGCGTAACACTATCCAGACATTTATACAATTGAAATAGCCCTAAATTTAAAACCGCAAAACTCATTGACATATGCCACAAAAATCTCTGGGCTATATCTATCTATCTAAAACTATATATATAATATATATATATATATATATATATATATATATATATTATATATATATATGATTAAGAAAAATACAAATTAGATTAAGGAGAACACAAATATTGTAATTTACTTACTATATATATGGTGTGCATTTCAATAACTGTGTACCTTTGAAAATGCAAAAGAAAAGTGTTATATCTTGAACAGAATGTGCACAAGTATGAGCTTGTCAGATAGAGGCTGGAAATGCTGCACTTGGACAGAATTTGAAGGAGGAGAATAAGCCCTTTTCACTTTTATATGACTGACTATTGATTATTTTACATAAAAATAATTTGTAGTGCTTGGATATTGCCTTGAAATGGTTGCATTTACTTTTTTAAAAATATGCAAGGCTGCAGAGCCTGATGAACTGTCACTTACGTCTGGTATCTGCTACCTCACTGTCACCGCAGAGCAAACCAGGAAGTTCATCAGCGTGTGTGAAGTCTGCTCTGAAGACCTCTGCACATCTTACCTCTTGACCCTCAAACAACACTGTTGCTTATGATGAGCATGATGGATCACTGCACTGGCTTTCTGTCTGTGTTGGCTTTTTGCCAATCCTTAGTTATTAGAGAAAAATAGAGCAGAATCAACTGTGTGATTGTCTTTGTTTTTACCAATCACGGAGCACCTTCCATCACTTTTATGTTTCTTTAGAATACACTTTGGTGAAGAAAGTGTTATCTGTGTGTGCTATATATGAGGCGCTAGAGCTCACATGTCAATAGCCTTTACCTCACTTTTTGGTGCCTTGAGATGCTACATGGGGGTGAGTAAAGGAAATAATGTACTCCTTCGAATCAGAAAAGCAGTTTCAGGGCAATTTGACATCGCACATTGGCCTGTAACCAACTAGGCCGCCTCCTTCTCCTCCTTCTCCTCTTTCTTCTCCTCCTCCTGCTCCTCCCCCTCCTTTCTTTCCTCCTCCTCCTCCTCCCCCTCCTTTCCTTCTCCTCCTCCTCCTCCTCCTCTTCCTCTTCCTCTTCTTCTTCTTCTTCTTCTTCTTCTTCTTCTTCTTCTTCTTCTTCTCTTCTGATTAATTTACTATAAATGAAAGTGATAGCACACAGTTGCTATGGTGAATTCTATCCTACGGCACCTGCACCTGGTGTTCAGGAAGGAAATTACAAATGTCCCCTGTCATAGACTGAGCATTCCAGAATCCATAATTCAGCTTTCTTGGGTCAGAATATTTGGAGCCATCCTCTATGTAGAGCAACTTTAAGCATAAAAAATTAACATAAATTTAAACTCAAATGGGAAGGAACTTGATAGATATGTGAATGCCATACTGATAATTGTTGAAAGATGGTTATAAAACACAGAAGTCCTTTTCCAATATGTGGGGACCTACTTCCAGACAAAACGACTGCCTCACACTTCTACAAAATTACCTCTACATGTGTAAGGTTGATTACTTCAATTTTTCATGAATGGACTTCATTAATTGATATGCTTCTAAGTTTTTTAAAAAACTTTTCTCTCTCTGTACATGTATCACAAGTTCTTGCAAACCACAGCACTGATGAATTTAATATAAAATATAATTAATACTGTGTGCTGAAAATCCATTATATCTTTGAAGCAATATATTGTAAAATTTCAGGGCTAAGGATGGAGCTCAGTGAGGTCTTGGCTTGGATTCCCAGTACCACACGCACACACACACACACACGCACACACACACACACACACACACACGAATTTTAATGAATAAAGATAAAAGGAAATAAACCACTGAGTTATAGACATTATATGATAAAACGGATTTAAGTGTCTTGTTATCAAACACTAGATGTCAACTTAGTTGTACTGATTTGAAATAAAAACAGTTTAATATTTTCCATTAAAACATGGAAACTGTGTTTACTATCAGTTGTTGAACGCTTTGAGATTAGCACCTTATGAAAAAATTTTTAAAAGATGTATTTTGAAGATTTTCTTAGGGAAAAGTATAACAAATCAGTAAATAAAATATAAAATGTAAGGGAGGTGCCAGGCAAAGAGGAGTCTGAGGAGGATGTTCTTTGCATGGCTCTCACTGCAGCCCCAGGACCTTTTCCACAGCTGAGCTGCCAGGCTGGAAAGACAAGTACAGAACAAAAGGTGAGACACAGGAGGAAGCAGTCCTGGGCTACTTCTGGGGCTTCTTTTGCTGCTGAGGCCAGGAGGGTAATCAAGCTCCTCCCTCGTCCCCTGCCTCTCTGCCTGCTTTTCCTCTGTGCAGCTCTCTTTCCCCTGTTCCTGGGCTTCCCTTTGCCCTGTCCTCCCTCTTCTTGCCAGGCGCGGAAACAGCGTCTGGGATTCGACCTTTATCTCCTAAATGCAAGGTAAGGCTGTTTGTGACCTGACACTATCAAGAAATCAGGAATCCAGGAAAGCCTCCCCTACCCCTGCAGATTTCTAGTCCTGGAAAGGTGAATACACTAATGAACATAATCAAAGAACTGAAAGTACCTAAGTTGGATTTTCTCTCATTTGCACAAATAGCATTCCTCATGGAAATAAAAAAATCAGGAGGCAGGCAGCATCTCACCTACTCAGCCACTGGGAGAGCTGCAAGGGTGGGCCATGTTCCTCTGGTGGGATGGGACTGGAGTCCCCAGCAGTAGGTGCCTCTGGAGGATTGGAATGTGCACTCTCCAGTGTGTGCACCACAAACCTGGGGACATGAAGCATGCAGAGTGGCAGCAAACTAGAGTGACAAGGCCAAGAGCTACACTGCAGTTCTCCCTGTGTGGAGCTCTGAGGAGTCCATGGCTTCCGTATAGCAACCTGGCCGTCCAGGTCCTATATGTGATCTGTCAGGAGAAAGCAGGGGATTGTTTCCTAACAGCAAGCGAGCTTGGCCCCTCACTCTGAAACATTTAAACATATGGTACGGGGCCTCCACCTTTCCTTCTGCCCTTGGGCTCTGAGAACTGGCAGTGGGCTGAGCCCAAACAAGGTCTACACAGCGCCAAGTCAGAAGTGAGCGCACCAGCAGCAACAGAGCTCACAGCAATGGTGAATTACAGTTGGTCCTCTAAATACAGACATCTCAGAATTAGGTAGCGTCAGAAAGTGAACAAAATGGGGAATCATGGAGCATTTAAAAATTATGAACCCATGTTTAGCCCCTTCTTCAGTTAAAACAGTTGCTATTTAATAAACTCTGCACATGTATCTTTCGTAACTCAGTCACCTTGCACGGCGACCCTTCTGAGTCACCAGCTGCCAAGGTGAAATCATCACAGGAGGACGGGAGGCATCAGGTATGCAGTGTCCCCAGGTGCACCTGGGCTACCATCTTCGTGTCCATATGCTAGAGACTCACCTGTGCAAGGCCTCCTGCAGTGCTACAGAAACCCATAATAACTTTAAAGATGAAAAAGTACAAGTAGCACTTAAAATATAATAATTTGGAAAAAATCCTATAAATTTGAAATCTTCATTTACATAATGGGCTAATAGCTTATCAGGCACAATGAATTTTAAGTGGTGATCATACATTTTGAAAGCACAAAAAGTTTTCTTCGAGAAGGCAATTTGGCTTGTTCACTTTAAAAACAGAAACAGTTTTCATTGCATGGTAGCTATAACTTTTCTGGGTTTTTTGTTTTGTTTTGTTTTGTTTTGTTTTGGTACCAGGGATCGAACTCATGACCTCGTCGTGCTTGCCAGGCAGGTACTTATGCCGCTGAGCTAAATCCCTGGCAACAACTTTTCTTTTTAAGGAAACAATAAATAAATACTTTTCCAAGTGTTAACATAATAGTCATTGCATTAGGAAAGAACTACTGATTGATATTTTCATATGGTGGCATTTAAACACTGTCAGCAGGTATAATTTTATGCTAATAACATATTTTCTTCTGTTTATACATTAGATATTAAGGTTTACTTTTTTTAGATTGAATAATCTAATTTTTTGTAATCAAAGTGTTTCTTAAATCTCAGTATAAAGTTAGCTATAAAAATAGAATTCAGGTTGCCAGATATTGGGAATGTTGGAGAAAAATAATTCCAAATTACTTTTGGTACTTTTGGCAACAAACTTTCAAGTACTAGATCTTATTTCATACAGTAAATATGAATACACTTTATCATCTCAATACAGACCCAAAAACTATTTGACAGAGTCCAACATCCATTCATACTAAAAATGTTAAAGCAAACTGGAGTAGGAGATTTTTTATCTCAACCTGATAAAAGCCATCTATGACAAACCAACAGCCAACATCATACCAAGGGAAAAAGAGCTGAAAGCTTTTACTCTAAAACCAGGATATCAATATCAAAATATTAGCTAGAACATTTTTTTTTGTACCGGAGATCTAATTTATGATCTCATACTTGCCAGGCAGGCGCTTAAGCCACTGAGCTAAATCCCCAGCCCCTAAAACATATTTTTTGCTGAAGCAAAAAAATAAAAGAGCATAGACAGAAAGAAGAAGTTATCATTACTTGCTGATGGCATGATCCTCCACATGGAAGACCCCCCAAATCCACCAAATGTCTGTTAGAATTAATAGCCAAGTTCAGTAGCCTATCAAGATACAAACTCAACACTTAAAAATCAGTGGCATTCCTGTACACCAATAACAAACTCACCAAAAACAAAAAACAAAAAACCCCACACCTTTCACAGCACCAAAAAATAAAATATAAAATAAAATAAAAAGCTTAGAAATTAATTTAACCACAGAAGTGAAAGACCTCTGCATTGAAAGCTATGGTACTCTAAACAGGGAGATGGAAGAATATATCGGAAAGTGGAGGCAAGATGTGGTGGTGCACACCTGTAATCCTGGGACTCCAGAGGCTGAGGCAAAGAATCACTGCAAGTTTGAGAGTAGCCTGGGTTACAAAGTGAGTTCAAGGCCATCCTTCACTGCAGAGTAAAACCCTGACTAAAAACAAACAACAAACAAAGAAAACCAGGAAAATGATCCCCTTTCTAAGTAGGCAGAACTAATGAACCAATTTAGTAAAAATAGCTAAATTTACTAAAATTTAGTAAAAATAACTTCAAAAACTGTTATACAGATTTAAATGCAATCACAAGTCAAAAAATACCAATACCATTCCTGACAGAACTAGAAGAAAAAATCCTAAAAGTTGGAATCAGAAGAGACCTAGAATAGCAAAAGCAGTTCTAGTCAATAAAGGCAAGGCAGGTGGTATCACACATATATTTCAGATAATACTACAAAGCTGCAGTGATAAAAAGAGCATGGTATTGGAGGATACAACAGACTTGTGGCTCAGGGGAAATCTAAGGCTCTTGTACCCTGATCCTTTCTGTCTCTCCACTCTCTTGATCTTGTCGTGCTTTGTGGATGCCACAGACAAACTGTTTTCCTCCCCAGAGCTATGTCTCTGCTGTCGCTGTTTCAGTGTTAGAGTCACCATCATGGACTCTAAGCTCTGTAAGCCTGAAGAAAATGAGTATTTTCTCTTTATGTCACATATTTGGTTACAGTGAGACAAAACAGATTAACACAGAAAATAATTCTTGTATCCAAAAGCTTGTTTAAAAATTGGTTTAGGGATGATTTCCAACCTTATAAAATAGTTAATTATCACAATATCATGACATTTATGTTTTTATAGATTTTTAGATCATGTAATTTATCACCCAGGATATGAGTTCATAGTACAACATAGTTATGAGTTCATAGTACAACTTTATAGATAGCTGGAGAGCTTGATGCTTAGGTCATTCGGTATTCGAATACATATGTGGTTTTATAACCTTAAAAATATTAGCAGTAACTTATGTACAATATGAGACCCTGGATATTTGTCTATGGTGTAATAAGCATGTTTTTAGTAGCTCTTTTTAAAAAATAAATTCATTTATTGGGAATGTGGAATCCTTTGTATCAGTCAGCTTTGGCAGGAGAACAGGTTCAACATAAGACACAGAAATTTACAACAGTAACTTACACTGTTTGCCCACAGAGTCAAAGGCAGAAGAGTACAAGAGATAAGTATGCATGTTAGAGATGTGAAGAACACAGCTGAGGGCCTGGATCCCACTGCAGGTCCCTCAGGAGTCCTGCCAAAGGCCTGGAGCCCACGGCAATGTCCCATGCAAGTCTTCTCCATGGGACCAAGGAATCCACAATGGAAGACCAAGAAATCTGCTGGAAAGTACAAGCGCTGAGGATAGAGAGTCTATGCTGGCAGGATGCTGGAAACTGAGGAGCAGAAGACGACATCCACGGCAAGGCAAAGACTGAAGCTCCCAGCCAAAGTGTCTGTGCCAAAGGCCAGTGGATGACATTCAACATGGCGGCTAGGAACAGAGCTCTTCCCAAGAGATGGGTAGCCGTCCCACACATAAACAGGAGCTCAGCCAGCGAGAACAGCCAGCGCTTCTCCGAGGGAAACCAGCATGTGATCTTCCCCTCTGGTGCTCCTTTTGTACTGCCCCCTAGAACCATGCTAATTAATTCAGCTGGGAGTTTCCACCACAGTTGACCATTAATTAGGCACTACAGTCATTTATCATTTCACACACTAAAACACAATAGCAATTAATAAATGGTGTAACTGAAAAATTGTTCTCTTTCACTGCTTCAAAGAACATCATCCATTTTTACCAGAAGCACATATAAAGGTGAGCTGCCCACTCAGGCCCCGGAGAATTCTCTAAGCAGCATGGGAAGCTCTGGGAGAGCTTTTTTCCTGCCCACCTCATTACAAGCACCACCGCATGGGAATTGCCCATCACCAAGATGGCATCCAAGCTCCTGTGGCCAAGAATCATAGTCTCCTAGCACTGTCATCTACTTCTCCTTAAGTGTCACACAGTCCTCGGGGGTCTCAATAAACCAGTCCTGCCCAGCCTGTGGTAAAGTTGCCACCAGTGACTGAAACACTTTCCTCCCTCACAGACGCTTGCTTGCTCCGTATCATCTTGGTGCTGAAGGAGCTGCGCCCGGCAGCCGTGCCCCTCTTTCTGTCCTCACAGAGGCATCTCCCTCTCCCTGGGTGTGAAATACTCTGCCATCGGGACCTGTGATGCTATCCTGTTTGTGTTGTTTTGATTTCCCCAGAAGGTAAACTCTGCACATCCCTGGAAGTTGGTGTTGCTCGAGTTTAGGCACAGGTACAGTCCCACGGGTCACACCTCCCGAGTTTAACCAGTTCCATATGTGTTTCTAGCATGAAGAAGGATGGTATGTGGGTGAGAAACATGCACTGAATACAGGCACTGTTAGAAAACAGACTCAAAAAATAGAGTGGGAGAAGTAAGACCTAGTACCTTCAAGATGTAGGGACTCTGCTCCTGCTTCTGTCTATTCTAGAAGGGTCGAACGTATTACTATTTTTATTAATTTTTACTCATTAGAAATTTTGGTACAATAATGAAGGAAAATAATCATATCACAAAGCATGAAGTGATGACATTTATAATTATGCAGCCAATTTAGGCCTTGGGACTTCACGAGTAGAATTTTAAAAAAAATTTTATTTAAATTTTATTTAAAGAGGAAAAAAACAGAATAAAGGATAACAACAATACAGAATTCCAAGGAAAAAAGGAAAAGAACAACAACAAAAAAACCTAAGAGATTATTACTTGACAAATTACATACTGACTTCTTGGAAATAGTTGTTCAAATTACAAAATTAAAACATGTAAAGTAGACATTCAAACAGTGAGACTGTTAACAGTTCTGCTCCACGATCTGACAAAAACAGCAATATGGTCATCCATCTTACCCACTCAGATATACATGCAATTATATCAAAAGGGTAAAATTAAACACAACAAAACAGAGCAAAGCGGATCACAAGAAAGCAATGTAAGAGACATAAATTTCAAAGCTAGACAATCAGAGATAATTCACTCTCTATCATATTGACTCTTGTTTTCTTCCAAATAGTTGTCCATATTGTCACATACAGGGAATTCACATGAAACAACATAGCATGGAACTTATCTGAGCAGGACGAGGAGGGCATTTCAAGTCTTCAAGACCAGACAGTAGAGAAGCCAAGAATGGCTATCATAGTGCCTCTCATTCTCCTCAAAATAGCTGTCCATACCTTCATGTGTGTTGAACTTAAACAAAACAAAACAAGCTAAAATCACTTTGAACAAAGAGTGTTGCTGGATTTCACATCATGACATTATGGAATCAACACTGGGTACTATAGTGTCTCTTTTTGTTCAAAGGAGTTGTTCATTTCAACATGTGTTATATAGTTTGTTCTTGTAAACTCTTTATAAGCCCTACACATGCATGAGTCTCTGTATGTATATCTATCATTTCTGTATTAGAGGGAAAAACAAAACAAAGCATCAGACCACTAGTTATCAACTGACTTTATGACCATTAAGTAACTAAATATGTGCGTATGTGTGTGCATGCACACACACACACACACACACGCATGTATGTATGTAAAGTTTAATCAGAGCCTAAATTTACTTAGCAGTTCATTATCATGTCCTCCACAATAGTTCTGACATTTCTAATTAAATAAGATGGTAGTAAATAGTAACACAAAAAGAAGCCACATGAGAGAATAGACAACCGTGTATTAAGAAGCGAGGTCAGTCGTAAAGTGTGTTGTCTGCGGAGAGGAACCACGTGAGCTCTCTGCGCTATCCCTCATTTTTCCTGTGAGCCTAAAACTGCTCTAAAATTTAAATTCTTATTCAAAATCAAAACAGTGCTAATCATAGAGTTTTCTTAAGCTAATAACTTGAAGCTTTAGCTATCTAAAAGCTTCTTCTTCTTCAAGGAGGAACCCACATGACTGGGACTTTCTGCATGTGAAGGACAACAGAGCGCTCTTCAGATGACTGGTGCATGAGCTGAAAGGTACATACAATAACTGACCCAGACAGAAATGTCTCTCTGAAAAAGAGGGTCAGCTCACATTTGCCATACACAGGATGCATATACCAACCTTAAGATGTGTTCCAGTGGATCAAACTCAGTTAGGGACTGCTATGGATCTGCCTTACATCAAATGTAAACATTTATATTTTGATGGTAAACTTTTTGTCTCCCATTGTTTCCTAAAACCATGGACTGGATGCTTAGACTCTTCTTGATGAGAGATTCTGGGAGGTCATTCAGTTAAACATGATCTGACATAACTCACACACGAGCTATGCAAGAGCTTTCACAGACTTTGAAGAATATAGAAATTTATGATGAAAAACTGTGAACAAGACTACACTTCCAATTGTCTTCTCAATATACTGTGAACAACTCAGTAGCTATTGCATAAATACTAGGTATGCTAATACTACAAATTATCCATGATACTGTTGAAAACTCAGTATTTTTTGTGGTGTTAGAGATTGAACCCTGGAGCTACCATGAAGCTACATGACAGCCCTTGCTACAAGGTGTATCTAGACATCACCAAGTCCTCATGTACTCACGTGTGGGGTTTTCAGAGCTGGCTGGGTCTAGGGTTTGTGACACTGGGATGAACGGTGTGTGGTACTTAGCCCACTGATTGTAATTAGCATAGCTTTGGGTGTGGCTGAATGGATTTATTGAAAACAAAGACCCAAACCTTTGTGTGGGTGGCACCCAAAAGGCTTGCAGCCTGAGTGCCATAAAGAGAAACGCAGGTGGCTGCTGACCGCTGCTGGCTGCTTCTGCCTGCCACGTCATGACCTACTTCTCCTGTGCGATGCCCCTCTGCCATGCTGTCCTGCCTGGGAACCAGCTGACCAAGGATTGAAACCTCTATAAACCGTGAGCTAAATAAACCTTTTGCCCTTTAATGTGGCGTTTCAGCAACAAGAAAAGTAACGGAGACTGTTCTCATTAACACTATTATTAGGACAGGATTTCTCTACATTGGCCGGGCTGACGTGGAACTTGTTATCCTTTTGCCTCAGGTTCCCAGTAAGAGAGACTACAGGTGTGTGCCACCAAATCCGGTGAAAAGCAGAGTCCTCAAGCACCTTGCTGAGGTGCTTCTCAGTTTTCTGCACAGCGACTGGTAACCGCGGCTCCTACAAATGCCCAGAATCAGTGGGGATTTCGGTTGAGGGTTATAAAATCTGTGGTCTTCATAGAAACAGTAACATTCCCCTAACAGCCAAGAGTGTTTTTCTTCAGCACAGGCAATGTTCAAAGGACCAAAACCTCCAGTCATCACAGCAACAAAAAGCGTGAAGGGGCCATGTAGGAGTGACTACTGTTCTGGAGTCGGAATTCAAGCAGGTGTCCTTAGGCAAAAGGCTGATGAGGAGACATTTGGACGATCTTTCTAGAAGTCCAAATGTTTGATTTTTTGTTAAATATTTGGAAGTTTAAGACAGCACATTTGCATTTTTAAAGCTTTGCTGGGTTGAAAATTAAACCAAGGGCATTTCACATGTGAAGTGAGTGTTTTACCAGGAAGCTATTTCCCCAGTCCCTGAATATATTCACCTTTAAGGTCTGAGTAAACAGAGGAGTTTTAGGAATCTGGGTCATTGTAAATCTAGAAAGTGGTAACACTGTATTTATTTATTTATTTATTTATTTTTGCTATGGAGGGTCAAACTTAGGGCCTTGTGCTTGTGAGGCAGGCGCTTTTGCTGCTGAGCTAAATCCCCAGCAGAAAATGGTAACACTTTTAATACAGTGAGTAGAAAATTATGAGTAAAATAATATAGGAGGGTGATTTTACTATTAAAAAATGATATTATGCTTGTACTCAGTGCCTATAAAATAAAGATGTTTTGGAGACAGTTTTTAGTGCCTTTTTCTAGTGACCTATAACATGTTCTTCAGGGAAACATAGTGGCGTGTCACGATGGGTGTTCCTCGATATCTATGTGGACTGGTGCTAGGACGCCCTCGGACGCTGCACTCCGATGATTCTGTGGTCTCCTCTATGAAATGGCATACTGTTCACAAGTGATCTCTGCACATTCTCCCAGGACTTCACCTGATCTCTAGATTGCACGTCACAGCTAAGACAATGCAAATGGTATGCAAATCACTATTATCATACATTGTTTAAGGAACAGCGAGGAGAAAAGATGTATGCATTTAGTACAGAGGTGATTCTTTCCTGAAATATTTTCCATCCATTATTGGTTGAGTGTCTGTGTGCACACACACACACGCACCCACACACACTGCATTGCTCTCTGCAGCGTCTATGAGAAAATGTGATTAATGAGTTAGTGCTGAAAATAAGCGATGACCCTGAGGTCCCTGGCCAGACTGATTTCCTACAAAGCGCGTATGTGCTTCACAGTGGTTTGTAACTTCTAAATATCTTTATGCACATACATGTGTTACCTTATTTCATTGTCAAAACAGCAGTACAAGCCGCAGCACATACTATTTTCCTGTTTCACGGGTGCACACTTGTGATGGTGTGGGGTCCAGGCAGACTTTCCTCCTCTCCCCACAGCACTCAGGCAGGTCAGGCTCAGCACTGGACCAGGAGCTCGGGATTCCCGGCTGGTTCTCCTGTTCTCCATGTGCTGCGGCTGCACCAGCAGCAAAGAGGTGTGCGAGGCACTGGGATGAACAAAGGTGTTTTTTGTTTACATGGGACTTAAAACATGATAAAACTGGTGACTGTCAGTGCTTTGTGATGTCATGAAGCTGGGCAATTCCAAGGACCATGAATAATAAGAGGCACCCCCCTTTCAGGAGAGGAACCCTCCTTCTACTTTTTTTTTAAATTTTTTTTATTTTTTAATCGATACTGGGGACCAAACTCACGACCACGTGCTTGCCAGGCAGGCACTTATGCCGCTGAGCTAAATCCCCAGCCCAGGAACCCTCCTTCTGCCTATCTAGGTGCATCACGTGTCACGCAGTAGTACACAAGGCCCCCAAAAAGTCAAACACAAAAGCCAGCTCCCCTCCCCTTCTCATGTAATAATATCAGGGAAATCATTTGTTTAACTAATGCGCTGGTCTTACTGACTTTTACAACACAAAATGTTGTTCAATCCAGGACATAGGTAACTAGCCATGCCCAAAGTTGGCTGAATACTATAAATGCTACATTAATATTAACAATTTTATGACAATGAAATATTTATAAAATTGCAAATAAAACCTAAGACAAATTTCATTTTACGTCTTTGTCAAGGAGGGGAAATTCTTAGACGTAATCCTGATTTTAATTAGAGATTAAGGGGAGGAGAAATATAAAATGAAGGAACAGTCTACATGTTCACTTCCTTCTCACCAACCTTCACAAACAACTTCAAGGCACCATTGGCTCCAACAAAGCCAGAATTACCTCGCCCAGTGAGCTAGGAAGTGACTGTTACTGTCCTCCTCCGCAGTCTTTACAGTTCTCTTCTCAGCTCCACACATTCAAGCAGGCACAAAACTGATTTAACTTCTGGCCTTTTCCAGAATTTAATTTAGCATAATGTTTTCAAGAAAGGAATATTTGTTAAAGTCTATATGCATATCAGCTCTCCCAGACCGCTAGATGATCCCAGAGATAAAGAATTGGTGCTTCCTAAGACACTTTTACAAAAGAAGATATCAAACACCTGCAAATTCAGGCTGGGGTATGTCTGCTGGCCTGTTGATGAGGCATTCCCAGGAGAAGCTGTTAAGCCCACGCTCAGAGCCTGAATAGAACAGACGATTCAAAATGGGGCAGGACGGCCTGCTGCAAACTTCCGTAGGGCTTTTAGTCATCGGTTACCTTCAGAAGGGAGGCTCCATTTTTGCTGGTCACTCGATTTAAAAATAATAATAATAAAAAAAAAAGAATACAGAAATACAAATTGTCCTGTGGAAATTTCTTGATTCTAAATATTGGTTATGAGTTTAAACAATACAAATATCCAAGTGGGTTGAACAAAATGCAGTGGTAAGAAGACAGTTTCAGACTTTTCAAACCTTCCACCATTGTGAACCTGAGTCCCTTAACATACGAGCCCATTTCAGGTTTTGTGCATAGAGTACCATTTTGTGCCCCACGGAAACCTGCATGCTGAGTGCAAATCTGTAGTTTCCTGATGGCACAAGGTGGGGAAGGGAAAGGAGTCAGTGGGACGTCACAGCAGCTACATGGCTTCCAGGAGGGTAGGCTTGAGCACATTCCCTGGAGTGCTGGGCTAGCTCTGCAAAGCCCTCTCCACCCTGAACACCCCATTCTTGCACATGGGCCTTTTTCTGATAATAAGGGCATTGCCCTTCCCTGTAGGTGCACCAGCTGCGTGAGGCGATGTAAAGGAGCCTGAGAAGAAGGGCCCTTGTGACTCCTGTGGGTGCCCAGAACTTTCCAGAGTGTGGGGCAACAAAAGCTGTCTCTCACTGAGGCACAGAGTCAATCACTGCCTTCAGTGACTAATTAAATGAGAAAAAATGCAGTCAAGCTGATGGATGGGATTCCCCGGGCACCCGCCTGACCTGACTGAGCTCCTGTGAAATAGTCTTGTAGCTCTGCTCAGAGAAAACCTGCATCCAGCAGTGTAGGGGGCTGTGACCCCCCAAACTCCTAGCAAAGCAGATTTCAGAGCACACAGCCAGTGTACCCCTCTATTCTGCGACATCGTTAGTTCATTATCCCAAACACAGCAAAATGGAAGAAAACACGCCCAGAGAAAATTCTTTCCTCAGTGTTTGTGATGTAGTAAGAATGAGAAAAATTAGATTGACTAGGAAAATGGTTTTTAACCTTTATTCTTAGCATAAATCAAGAGCCTCATTTTTCAGGCCCTCCCCATAGAATTCAATTAAAGGTCAGCTTTTTAATGGAGATCCTAATTATTAATGTGTTGCTATTTTAATAATTAATAAGGTCAAATATTTGCATAATATATAAAGAAAATGCCCAAGAACATGTTGGGTAGCATCTAAAACCTTTCAAATAACTTCTCCGTATGCATATCATGAGGCTACAGAGACCACTTTTTAAATCCACCTAGAACATTTGTTCACACAGCCTGTGTGACTGTTTGAAAAATTCATCAATAAACGCACTAACACAATTACACTTACCTGTGCTCTGAAATATTTTTAAAAGTTGTTAGGATAGAAATCATAAAAGAAAACTCATAGATTTTTCATATAATTTGAACTCATAAATTTCTTTAAAAAATTCTGGGATTACTGATGGTCTAGGCCCAATGCTAATCTGCTCCCCACAGGAGAAGCGCTCAGAATATCCTGGTTACTCCCATCAAATGTGTGATGATACATCAGAACCCAGATTTGTCTATTTCTGATGTTAAAAATAAACTCCTGCCAGAAACAGACATCAAGAGTTGCAATTTAATGTCCTCTGTGAGGTGACAGAGACTTGACCTGAAAGGGCAGGTGTCTCCTCATTACGCGTTTGCTATTGTTCAGCACGGTTTTATAATAAAGCATGTATTTTCCTTCCCTTTCTGTATAATTACATACATTGAGTTACTGTTAGACTATATACCCTCAAATATAGAGAATAATTTTAAATGTCAATTTTATATAAACATATCAGATTTTCTGTCACCAGTTATTCCCACCTCCTGAGAGGAGAAAAGGAATCGAGAATCTTCCAGGTTCCAAGAAACAATTTATCCAGAGAAGTTTGAGGGCATGGTGAGTGATGGTGATGAAAATGAACTTTTCAACAGCTAATGTGATATTTATTAGGGTTCAGTTTAACCAATGTTAGTAATTATAAGAGACACAAAATTCACTATTAATTAGTTCACTGTGAATTATTTAAGAGCAGGCCTTGAAAGGGCAGCCACAGTTAAGCCTGCTTCCCAGTGTCAACTCAGTCATCCCCACATTCTCACACTAACAGCTTTTCATCCGCTACAATTTTTACTTTTGTTGTAAAAATTTATCAATCACTGGATTGATGGTGTTTTGTTTACCTGAAGGTTGACGACAAAATACAAGTTTTGGGTGGGAAGTATAATCCAATATTACATAGAAGAGACTATGTTTTGAAAGAAAAAAAAGATTTTCATTGTAACAGCTCCTCATAAAAACTACCATTTTTCTGTTCAAAACAGAACACTGTTTCAGGAGAATGAATTGCAAGCAAATCTGTGAAGTTAGCCAAGCAGCACTTTCAGCCTCATGAAGAAGAATGTTCATAGTTTCTTTCAGGTGGATAAACTCAACCACACAGAAGATAGTCTGGCATGCACATGAGGAAAGTATCTATTTGATTTGATCGTGCTTACATAGTTTCAAACTGTTATACAATTAGGACCACTGATACTGATATATTTATTAATTCACTTATTTATCAACAGAATATCTTCTTTGCATCATGTTTTATTCATCATAAGACCCTTGACCATGAGTACATGACAAATGACAGCCACAAGGGTAGGTGATGCTCTTTCAAGTCCCAAAGGAAGACTGTAGGAAAAGGGGAATGAATTGATCATATCATCTTGTCAATTAAAAGAAAATACAAAACTGTCTTACAAATGTTGATTAAAATAGTTCATTTTGATTTTTAATTTATTTGTTGGAATGGTTTAGTTGAGGTTATTTAGACAGATTTTAAAATAACACATGGCACTCCAATACACCTCCACAGCACACCCATGTACACACTGGAAAGCAGAGGTGAGATGGATTAGCATTCTAGGAATGTCTCTTGCTCTGACTCAGAGGAACGAACGTGTGTACTCAGAGTCAAGGGCAGCAGCCTTTGCTCTACACGGTTGGCTCTGTACTATCATGGTGCAGTATTTCTTAGAGAAACCTCCCACACTGCTAACATATTCTAAAGTCACTCATGTTCATACAGCACTGCAAAAAAAAAACATGAGACATCTATGTTTCAAACAGCTTCAAATGATCAAAAAAGCATCTAGGGGTCAAATCATTGTAAAGCAATAGCTTTCCACTGAGTTGTCGTATATTGCAGGGTTTTTTTTAAACCATGTTTTAAAGTGGAATCTGCATACATACATAATAAAAATGCCTCTGAATTCTACAAAGTCCTCTTTAATCTAAGTTCAATTTTATATGCTTACTTTTGTGATTCACAGTAGAAGTGTGAAATGAGGAGCCTGTGTAATGCATATCTCCTAGGACTGTGAGAGAGCTCTCCCACCAAAGCCACTCAAGAGATCAGGTTCTGTGGTTTTCACAACCACAGGCCATGGTGTTCCTAAATGCCGAGGTCTGTGTCCAGGTCAAGGTCAGGATAAGAAGGTTCAGGAAGGAAAGAAATTGCTCCCCAAAGAGCAGAATTTATTGAGAAAAGCTCTGGGTGGGTTTATTAGCAGCTGTAAAAATTCAATGCACTCAATTTAGTGTTGTTGGAGGAAATAAGAAAACTATGGAAAACCCAAAAATAAAAGGGTTGGATTCTCAGATGACAAAACAATTTTGTCAAGTGTATGATTTGCCTTATAAATGTTCAATTCTAGGAAATCACACTGAGAAACAAATAAATAAGAAAAGTGTCCTTGATGTTCTCAGGATTCTCATCTCTTCCATGACAGTAAGCAGGGAAGAAGTCACTGCCTGGTCCTTTCCCACAGGGATACCCCTCATGGCCTGAGTCATGAACTTGAGGAGCTTTCTTATGCTCATAACTCCACTACACTGCTTATGTAAATTTCATTCTAGGAAATAAAAGAATAATAATTCACAGCCAACAGTAGGGAGGGATGGGGAGAAGCTGATCAGTTGTACTAAGACCAGAGAGCCGCAAGAGGCTCTGGAAGCTTCCTCAGGCCGGGTCATTACAGACAGTGATAACGCACTGTGCATTTCAAGACAAGAAAAAAATTTGAATGTGTTCCTCATAAAGAAATGATCAATGTTTGAGAGCATTGGCATGTTTACCCAGATTTAAACATTTCACAGTTCAAACATGGATCAAAACATCATATGGTACCCAATTAGTATGTACATATTTTATGTTTATACACACCAGCTAACATAAACTTAACCTACATTTAGAAAAATCAAAACCAAATGCATGGCATAGACATTGCTAAGCACACAGGGGGCCCTGCTCACAGGAGACCTGAAACAGCTGTTGGTCTCCAGAGGTCTCCATTCGCTGTGGAGACAACAGTCTGCAAACGGCTGGGTAGAACGCTAACGAGGGAGAGAAATTAAAAGGAGGGGAAGAAGAGGTGGAGATAAAGAGGTCAGTGCCTTGGGAATTGCATTCACTATGGTGTCTTTAGCCCCAGAGTAGGGAGATTTTAGAAGGAAAAGTGCGAGGACATGGTATCAACCCACAAGGCATCCCCAGACAAGGAGGCCAGAGATTTTGGCCCACAGAGCCGAACTACAAGCTCTTAACAGCGGGCTATGAGAAACTGTTTCAGGTGCTCTGAATGCTGCTATGGAAGTTCTGGGAGTACATCAACATACTCACCAGAAGTGTTCTGGGTCTCATACTTCTCCTAAGAAGTTAGAAAATCAGGTTTTGTACCAAAATTAAACTTAAAAAATCAGTAGTCTGAGGAGAGGACGATATGGAAAATTACCAAGCAATGGACGTAATTAGGCTTTAGTTCTAGTTCAAGTTCTAGTTCTAGCTCTCGTTCTGCAAATGTGTAAGTTTTAGAGGTCTGCTCTAAACCATACCTAGGGTCAACCATACTGTACTAGACCCTGAAACTTTTGTTAAGGGGGTAAATGTCATGTAAATGGTTCTTGTCACAATAAAACAACACTGGGGCTTGGGATGTGGCTCTGTGGTAGAGCTCTTGCCTTGCATGCACAAGGCCCTGAGTTCAAGCCCCAGCATTGTTGGTAAATGAGTCAGTTATTTGATCTTCCTAAGTACCTGTCCCTGGAGTCAAACTTCTTAATAATTAATCGTGTAACTTTTTGTCCGCAACAAGAATAAAGGCTCCATTAGGGCCCTTTGTGAGTCTGTGTTGATGACAACTGGGTTTCCACCATGTGAAAATCAGTGAATCCTCTCTAGGTTTTTGCTGGTTAAGTGAGTAACAATGATGTCCAAAGCAGAATGAACACTTTGCTCTTACTGTTGAGATGACCCTTCTTTTGGGATTCCATCTGCTCTTAGTAGAGTCTGTTGGGAGAAAGGTACAGAAACACACTGCACTCAACTGGGTCAAAACCAAGTAGAGTAAAGCTGTGCAACATAATACCACGGGAAAGAGTCTTAGATACCTCGCAGGAAGCAGGCCAGCAGGAAGGCAAGCGGACATCTTTCCTTTCCTCACCTCCCTGCTGCACACTTCCCCAGCCTTGGTCTCTATCTGCTTCTTTTGATCCTCTCTAGGGCAACTCACGCTTTCTCTTCCTTCTGCCTGCATTGCCCAGGCTCCACAAAGTCTCTCCATGTCACCTTGGAAGAACATGAAACACAGTTATGTGGATGGGATCTACAGGTAAGAGGCGGATAGGGCTGCACAGGATTTTAGGGTCCATAGGACCTTGTAAATATCTCTGACATTCCTTATTTTTCAGCCGAGAGACAGACTACAGGAACAACCAGTACCCCTTCATGACTGGGTGGTTCAGTGACATGCAAAGTACCTTAAGGGTTTATTTGAAGAGGAATAAAAATTCTGAATTAGACTAATTGACCTAATGTACCTGCATGACAAAACTTGGGAAGAAAAGTAATATCTGAGTTAGAAAGTCTAAATTATAGGGCAGGGTCAAAAATAGCTATTTGACTATTTTCGAATCTAAACAGAAACAATGTTAACCACATGTTACTTGGTAGCTTTTCAACATTCACAAATACATGAGAATTAATTAATTTGCATATTTTTATCCACTTTGCTTCTGAAAAACTTTAAAGTATCTGAAAACAATGTACAATACTTCCTTCTGTGTTAAAATTTCATGACATATACAGTTTAAAATGCTAATTGGCATGCAGGTGAGTGTCAGGTCTGCATAACTAAGAAACACTTCTGAGTGAATAGATTCTAAACACACTGTGTTCAATTTTGATATGGAAATGTGTTTCTGTGTTCTAACACGGCTTTTTTTATCAGATGTAACACATATGCCCAAGAGTGAGCGTGCTTGCCCGTGTGTGTCTGTGTGTTGAAGTGCTTGTTTGAATGGATCCTCACACAAAAACAAATTCTCTCTTAAATTATTCCAGAGAAAAAGCTCAGTTCTATGACTGACTTGGAAAGGGGAGGAGTCCCTTAACCTCCAGCTTCTCCCTTGCAAAGCTCTCCATGGCCCTGTTGAGAATGTGAATGCCAAGCTGGGTTTCACAGCAGGACTCCTTGGCAGACAAGTATTAATCCAAGGTATTTCATGTAGTGTGAAGCCTAACACTCATTTATGCACCCCCACCCCCGGAATCACTTCTAAAGCAAAGACCGAAGCAAATCCTCATGTATTCCACAAAGAGCAAGCTCAGTGAATAAAGTCAGATAGACATAATAGGCCAAGGGAACATCTGAATATTCTAGAAGACATCTGACACCAAAGAAGGCTGTGTTATTATCACAAAAACTGATTTGCAGGAGACAATTCTAGTCTTTCCTCAAATTTATAGCTTCTGGAATCACCAAGTATGTATATAAGTGAGATCAAGATCTTAAAATACTTTTACTTTATGAACAGAATCTCAATATTGTCTCAATACAGCCAGTAAAAGACCTTGAAATAAAATTGAGAGAATAAAAAATGAAGTTTAAAATGTTACAAAAATATGTATTTAATATTAGGTATATTGAGTAAATTCATAGTTTACTCCTAAAGTAACTCCCATTAATCTAATTAAATCAAGTTGAATCTTAAAATTATTGATTTTTAAAAGTGTCAAAATATGATGTAATCTTTGCAATAAAGACAAAAATTAAGATCAATAACAAGCACTACAAATCCATAAGAATGTGAACCTAGCTCTGATAACTTTAGTAGATTTTGATGTTCTAGTTAAACATAAATGATGTTTCCCAAAGAGAGAAAATTTGTGAAGAAAGAAAAAAGTAAATAAAAAGTAAGAAAGATTGTGTATACTGAACTGTTCATTATTTTGTGAAAAAAACTCATTTAGGATATCAATATTTAATAATACAAAGTACATTACATGAAGTAATTAAAAATATATCTCTTTAAAGTATTTGTAGAATTGATTAATTTGTAGAATTTGATTAACATGCTGCAAATATTTAAGTAATTTAATGACCTTTCATTCCCTGAGATAGAGATGAGAACATTGTAAAATCATCCTCAATAACATAGAAGTTAAAATGAAATTTTAAGTTATTTTTGGAAATTAGTTTATTTGAATACCACTTAGCATTGAATAAAGGAAAGTTATTTATATAAAACTATATCTTGTGGAAATGGTTAAGAAGTACATTACGATTAATTTTTTCCTAATTTTACCTATAAACAAAATTTTAGAAATGTAATTTAAATGAAAGAAGTAAAAAAATCTAATACATTAATTTGATCTAAAATGTTCATTACAATTTATTTTGGAAGAAAAGCCAGTAAGTTCCTTATTGTATTGAAAGCAGATAAAATAAAATATGATTAAAAAGAGCTTCCAAAAAGGCCATAACTTTTGTTGATTATGTTGATGAGTGACACAAAACATAGGAACAGCTTGCAGGGTGGATTCTCCCCTGCTAATGATGCTATAGCAGACTGACCTAGAAGGTGGATAGTGTATATTTGTGGTACTTTAAGGGGATTACATTACTAGACTTAGGAAGAAGTCACACAAAGTCCTGTAGAAACACGACGGGAAGGAAGTAGATCTGCATTTCCAAGAATAGAAACTGTTTCTCTCCCAAATGGAAAGATACCAACCAACATGGTAGCCAGCCATAAGGAAAGACCTCCATAATTACAGATTGCCAAGCCAAGAGACTGACAGAGTATAATTAGGGACAGAATAATCTAACACTTGTATAGAGCACAAATTAGTAGGGCCATGTCCCCAACACAGCTAAGATTGAAAACCCTACGGAAGGTCAGTGGAGACAGTCACAGGAATTGCCGGCAAGAAGTTTCATTTAACTTGAAAACAAATTGCCTATGGAGAGTGGTGAGATGATTAGAATTTGCATTAGTTAAATGGAGACTGTCAAATCACTCCCCAAACAATGAACAGAAACAAAACCAAGGATACCAAATTCTTATTATTAGTATCATTTAATAATCTGCATTTAAATATGTATCAATGTCATTCTGTCTGCCTGTTTTTAGTGTCACGTGGAAAGATAGCTGAAATACTTATAATACTGCATGAATAAAGAACACAGAAAGTCTATCATAAATATTTTGCAACAGGATTTTGCCACATGGTCAAGGCTGGCTTGGAACTCACTAGAGCCCAGGTTTGGCTTACTTGTAGTGATCCTTACTCTCCCGAGGGCTGGGATTACAGATGTGTGCTACCATGCACAGCCAATCAACCAATTTGTCTTAAATTAAAATTTGAGTATAATGAATATATGTCATGAATGTATTTCAATATACATGAATGTATTTGGCCATGTGTGACTCTGCACCATTTCTTGAATCTAGAGCATAGAACCTGACATATATTTAGGAAGACTGATGACTCTAAACTCACACCAGGTCCATGAAACTTATCAGACAAGAAGCTATTCAGATCACACAGAAGTTCTTATGTTCCTAAGACATAGCCGATAGTCTTTAAAATAGTTTTTATTTACCTAGAAGAATCCCTTTTTTACATTCAGCCAATATTTCACTCAAAATACCATTTTGAGTTGGATTCATTAGTCTTGGGTTGTTACACTATAAATGTTGTTCACTTGTAAGTTGAAATAAATTAGTAATGAGTTACACCTGTTTCCAAGACAGATGAACTAGCCCATCATAGTGACCTCCCTGTCTGCCATCAGAGCACAAGTGTGCACTGTTGGAATCGGACAGCCCAAGGCCATACTTTGTCTTCTTGAAGAGAGATTTGTCTCCTGATGCTAAGATATCATCATATAGCTGACATTTAACTTTCAAAACACTTGAAGGCAGGTTGGTAAAATTATAGTGAGACTCTCATTTTGCATCTATTGCATGGACCCCTCAAAACTTGAACAGATGCATTTTGGGTTTCTGGGGCTCTCTGTTGAGTTGTAGGCCCCTAGCACGTTCTGTAAACATATGGATGGTTTTCATAAAATTACAAGAAGCTCAGAATGAGGGTGCTTTACTTCCAAGGGAACAGTGGTAACTAAGTTAGAAAGAAACAAGAAAACAGAAGTCATTTAATTTTTTAGATGATCTAAATTTTGAATCTGATCTTTAAAGTTGCTTGGGAGGAAAAGTCACTGAGTCACATACAAAATCAAATACAAAACAAAAACAAACATAATAGTAACATATTTAATTCAAATACAAGTGAAAATTTCTAAACTAGAAATGAACACCATTCTTTCCAAGTCCCTTCTGCCTCCTCTGTTACTGCATATGGATACTTATTATACCAGCACGAATTGGTAAAATTTGGATCATCTGACTAAACTAATACAGGTTCTCTTTGAGGGGGATTAGACAAAAGCACTAGAGCCCCAAGTAAACACTGAGGTCCTTCACGCAGGAATCTAGCGGGCTGTCTCTGGACTTTCCCCGTGAGCCAACACAAGCTGACAGGCGCTCCTCCAGCACCCTGCCAGCTATGAAGAGCAGCACGATTTCTCCACACAATGTGAAAACACGCACATGAGGAAAAACGAGGCAGACACAGTTCAGTGAAGCAAGTCATCTTACTGGCATGGAAAGCAATATTTGAAATGGCTACTTTTTAATTTCTAAAAATTCTTTTTGCCAGGCCTAATGACACATGTCTATAATCCTGCGACTCCACAAGGCTGAGGTAGGAGGATTCAAAGTTCAACCAAGCCTGGGAAACTTAGTGAGGTCCAATCTCAAAATAAAATTAAACATGAGGGGGATGGAGAAAAATAAATCAAAATATATAAGATCTAGATATAAATTTTGTTTGATGAATATGATCATTAGGTATATCTACAATGCACCAATGCAATTAATTATAAAATAAATAAAATTGTAAAAGGATGGGGGACGCAATTCAGTGTGAAGGCCCTCCATACAAAGACATCTCCTTCTCTCAAACTAGACGCAGAACTGTACAGAAGTACTAGATGGCATACGACAATTCGGTACATATGCACAGGTCTAGTGATCAAATCAGGGTGATCAGCGTTTTATCTCCTTAAATACTTATCATTTGCTGTGTTGAAGACTGTTTAATTTCTTCTTTTCTACATCTTTATAAGACAGTTGTGAACTACAGTCATTCTACTGTGCAGTGGAGCAGGAGAACCCTCCTACCTAACAGTACCCATCGTCCACTGCCTCTTCTACCTGTCCAGCCCTAGTCGTCAACTGTCTTACCGTTTATGAACCTAGCACTTCGGATTCCATGTGCGGGTGAGAACATACGTCTGCATCTCTGTGCTTGGCTTATTTAACTTAATAATATATCTTTCTATTGCATTCACATTGCCACACATAACAGGATTTAACTCTCTTTCATGCCTGGATAATATATACCAGGCAAAATAAATACATTTTGTATTGTAGCATATTTTGTTTTCTCATTCATCCTCAGATACCTTGGTTTAGTGAATACATAATCTCACTTCAGTTAGTAAGACTGTAATAAAAAAAGACAAGACATAAAGAATGCTGGCAAGGATTTGGAGAAGTGGGGGGGGGACTCTTATAAGAATACAAATGGGTTTGGCCCTTGTGGAAACCATTCTGGAGGTTCCTTAGTAAACTAAAACTAGAATCAGTATCTGATCCAAAACTCCCACCACTAAGTGAGAATTCATAGAAAATGAGATCAGTGTCAAAGAGACATCCACATTGCCATGTTTATTGCAGAACTATTTTATGTGATTTACTTTTAAAAGCTTCAAACTAAATTATCACTAAGGAAGAGAATGCAAAGAATGCATCTGGATATCAGGATAAGAGTTCGAATTTAGAAGGTCAAGAAGACACTGAGAATTAGTTAGTAGATTATCAAAGTGTGTTTTGGAATCTTCATCAGAGTTTTAAACAGCGTCCTAATGTCGAGCTGTCATGGTTGAGCCACAGCCCTGTCAGATCTCAGGTCTGCAGTCAGTATTGCTGCCATACTACACTGCACTTTACACAGGTCACAGTTTCTGAGCCAGTCTCCACAAGGGAACTGGGCTTGCTTTGCTTTTCATGCATCCATGGAGACTCTGCTATTCCTAACGTTCTGACATTGGTGTACTGATGACATTTATTTTTATACGTATCAGTAATAGAGGAGGCAGCTTGTTGGATAAACAGTGATATAGACATAAGTGTTGAGTTCTAATTTTGAGATCTGCCATTGAATTTCTGATTGTGTGATGAATCACATGACATCTGGTGTAATTTTACAAATTATTAGATGAGTGAATTAGGGACCCACTAAACTTCACACAGTATTCTAAAATAAAGCTACTAAGTCTGACTCATTATTTGAAATCATTAAAAAGGTAACTAAAATGACAACAAAATGATGATTATTGTATAAATATAGAACTACTTCTAAAGAGGTGACAAACAAAATTTATAAAAATGCTGAGAATTTGGAAGGAGAATACAGAGGTAATAGATGTGGGAAGTAATGACTTGTGTGCAGTAGTTTTATTCCATGAGTGGCTCCGGAATTTCAGCAAGTGCTATTAAAGAGAACAAGGAAATTAGCATAAACAAAACTCAGAAGTAGGAACAGCTAAGAAAAGATGAACTATCCCCGAATTACCAAATTGACCATAAATGAAGTACGTAGGCAGGAGGACGAGTCTTGAGGGAAGAACATTTCAGCACTGATGTTTAACTGTCAAAGAGTTAAGTCAGTTTAAATTGCACATAATGAAGCTGCTCCTTTGTTTGGAAAGCTGATTTGGCCTTTTGCTTCTAATGCAAGAAATGATCATATCTTGAAAGAAAGATCTGATATTAAAACACAAGGGCAATGTCATCATTTTCATTTGCTCATCAGGCAAATATTTAATTATAATAACTCCTTTGATACATTTCAGGACAGAGATTAAAGTCCTAGAAATTATCATAAGTGGGCTTTCTTAACACTGAGACTTTATAGGGGAAAAGATTATTCCTACACAGTAAGTCATTCCATCGAATCAGTTCCATAGTTAGAAATACGACCTTTAGATCTGAATTTGTACATTCTTACATTACCAGTATTCGATGATATTGGGGAGCCCCATCAGTGGTAGAGGAAGAGGAAAAGGAAGAAGAGAGAGACTTCTTTAGTGCAGTATCTGCCAATGGTCTGCCCATGAATCAGTAATATCTACTTAACAGGAATTGGTAGAAGAAATATTTAAAACATCACCTCTCAGAAAGTGACTTGCTGAAAATCTGATTATCTGTGTGTTTTTAGTAACCCCCAAATTCTACAATAAACATATTAGAAAAACAATCCCACCTCCAGTTAGAAAAAGTAACTCTGAAAAGTATATTAAATAGAACCTCATGTATGTCTGAATAAGCATGGCTGCTTTGGGTGTGGAAAACATTTATGAGTTGTAATGTTGCTTCTGGATTTAAAAAGTCTGGAATTCATAGGAAGGGCAAATATGTTCACATAAATGACTGTCCTTGTAAAATGTACACAGACTTTGCTATATAATAGGAGTCATAGGCATTTTTTAAACTAAGTAGGTTATATAAGTAGAATTTAGATATGATTAGAAATTATTTAATTTGAAGTACTACACAGCGAATTCATAAAACCTTGCAACTATACTACTTCTTTATAGTACTTGAAGTTTCCTCTCAGCTCTAAGGCAAGACAGAGTCATCCACAAAACTCATGTCAAGAGTAGAGCACAGAGCTGAGTGTTCTTGTATTGCCCAGGAAAGATTGTTTTTCAGGCAGAGTTTCACTATGCAGTTCAGGCTGGCCTTGAACTCACTTTGAGTGAGTTGGCCCAGGTTGACCTTGACTCTCAGCCAATCCTCCTGCCCTAGGCTCGTAAATGCTGAGATCACGGGGGAGTGCCACCAAGTTCAGCCAGGAGAGATGTTTTTGAGGGCTATCTTGGTACACACAACATATTTGTTTAACACATTTATACTAATTCACTTTGACTTGTTGCAAAGAGATAGAGCACACGTGAAATAAGTCTACCTTTTTTTTAAAGGTAGTGAGTACCCAGATAGGTTTGAGGGAGGCAAAGGGCAAGCAGTGGAGCAGTGAAGATATCTAGGCTAGAGGTAGATCACCAGAGGTGTGAGCTGAAGGAGTGTATCATATTTAGTCCTACTCTCTTCTGCCTTTGCTCCCTGCCCACCAAACCCCAAGACAATGTTATTTCCACTATCCTATTTCTGCCTTGCAGCCAGCCAACCACAAACTTAGACTATGAGCCAAAATAAATCTGTCCTCTTTAAATTTACAGGTGTCAGGCATTTTATCCTGGCTATTGGAAAGTGGTAAGACATCAAGTAACCTCCATGTCCACAGTTATACGTATACATCCATGTCCACAGTTATACACGTACCTCCATGTACACAGTTATGGCTTGAGTCTAGATGCCCCCCCCACCAAAGCCCCACACAATCGTGGGAGAGGAGTGCTTTTCAGAGGTGGCTGAATCTAGAGTTTGCGATTCATTCACGGTCCAATATTGGGATGAAGGTTGTGGGTCCTACACTCTCCCCAGGGCAGGGAGTCTGCATACAATATGTAAGAGACAGAATCTTGTCTCTCCCACTTCTTGTTTTGTACTTTCTGCCCACCTGATTATTCTCCTCTGCTATATCACCCTACTTTAGAGACAGTCAATAATGCACTGAAATCTCTACAGACTAAAAATTTCCTCCTTTAAATTTGTGTGTCGGGTATTTTGTCTCAGCAATGAGAAAAGAAACCAGCACATATACCCAAGTCAAGCAAGACATCTACAGCATCACTGAAGCCCTCCAACTGCCTGCTTGTGATCACAGCCCCATCTTTCCTCCAATGAACAACATTCTTTTGCCTGTTAACTTCTTTTCTTTGCTTTTCTTTATAGGTCTATTGCACATCTGCGATTTCAAAAGCAATTATAATTTAGTTTTCCTGATTCTTAAGTAGACCTGAATCATTGTATGTGTATCATTGTGTGCACTCCTTATTTGCAAAGCATATGTTCTTAAATTTCACATATGTTGTTATGGGTAATACTATATGATTTACTCCTATATTTCTGGAGTATTGTACTGCGTGAATATACCACAAATTATATATATATCCTATGGCAAACCTGCACTTGCATAATTTTAATTCTGTCCCTGATAAACAAATATAGTATCAAAAGAGAATTATTTCTAAGAGGAAAAATTTAAAACAATACAAATATAAAATTTAAACATCCATATATATGAGTGGAACTGAAACAAGCATACCTCTCGGTCTGTAAATGCATGTTTCTCTATGATATACTTAGGAAAAAATTACAAAAGATTCCATGCTTCATTTATTTAATGTGCTGCCAATGCAGATGAATTCTGAGATGCAAGCAATTCCTCAGATTCCCCGTGTCCACACCTGCATGGGGTCCCTTACACTCCAGCTCCCTCCTGGAGTTTCCTCCCGTGTCTGAGCTAACAGCCTGCAAGTCGAGCACACCCCCGCCAGCACTTTCTTCTCTGCCACCAGGGATGAGAGCAGAAAGCTGGGGGCCTGTGCTGTCCTCAGCTCTCATCTTTAGGCAACCATCTTCCATGGCACCCTGTATGTCCTGCAGAGGAAAGAGCAGTATTTTAAGGGAAATATGATGAGACTTGTGAGCTAGTTATGCTGGAACACATTTGGATTTTCTTTAATTCCCACGCAGTAGCTATTTTCCTTTAAAAATTTTTTGAGTATATGTTTCAGAGGTAAATGTGAACTGCATTTTTAATATTTTCCCCAGAATAGTTAATTAGTTCAAATTTAAAGTATGTATCATGTGAGAATCATCCTTTTGATTTGGAATAGTTTCACCATAAGGAAGTGGTAAATACTTGAAGACAAGTTTAATCTGATTTACACCTCATGAAATGTGCACATAGCATGGTACATCACTAATATGTAGAATTTTATGTCTGTATCAGTTCAATATATTTTGAAAAGAGCAATCTTTCTGCCAAAAGTAATATATCAATGTGATTGAAATATTCTTGAAGGTTTTCAGCTGGAAGACAGAAGTCGTTATTTACCACTCCAAGGAATTTAGTACATGCAACAGAAGCGTCCAGGGTCTTCATAGAGAGGGGGCACCGAGTCTAGAGGGAGGTCTGCTCACGGAGGAGGCTGCTAACAGTCAACGCGCATCCCCAGCCTGAGGACCAGCGGCTCCGCACTGCACGCAGTGGCCACCAGAGGGCTCTGGACCCAGGAGCCTCACGGAGGATTCAAGCCTGAACAGGGTATGGACCTGAGCAGCAGATATGCGTATTTTAAAGGCGTAAGTTATCATAAACAACGTATTTATTCTTTTAACGGCTCAGTGGGAAGTAAATATGGTTCACTAGCTTCATTTTTTAAACATGAGAATTTACAAGAAAAGTTATAGTTTTAGATATAGTCCTTTGATAAACTACTTTTTATAAGAGACCTCCCCACCATGAAGTTTTCCCGAGAAGCCTTGTGTGCATGTTTGGACAGAGACTTTTAACATATTTCCCCACTTTTGAATCACCTAACATGTAGGGAGCAGGGAACAAAGGGCGCACAACTGCGGATCTTGGCGGCCCGGGTGCAGCTGGGATCCATTAGTCAGCTGCTGTGCACACACGAGGCAAGGGCCTCACGCGTCGCCCCGGGCCCGGCTCCGGGAAGGGCTGTGCGCTTACTGAGTGGTATTTATCAGCTCCTGTGTGGTACTGCTCTGCGATATTTACCGCTGTGCGGAGCAGCGAGCGGCCTGCAGACACGGCGCGCTGCACAGGAGCCCGCGCACTGCTTCCAGGCTGCACTCCTGGAAAGGCCGGTCTGCACTTTTTCTGTGCGGGTGTGTGCACACTCACGGAGGAAGTGCAGAGAGGGGTTTTAAACCATTTCAGTGATTAGTTTACCTTTCGGCCAAGGGTACTGACTCCAGATGCCCTCTCATACTAAGTGTGCTCTCTGCCCCCAAGCTCCACCTCCAGCCCCTAAGGTCTTTTTAAATTTAACTGTTTTTTTTTTTTTTTTTTTTTTTTTTTTTTTTTTTTTTTTTTTTTTTGCTCATTGCAAAAGATTTACAGAGACCAGCCAAAAGAAAAAAAAATTACATAACAAGACTGTGATTCTAATACTCTGGGAGGCTGAGACAGGAGGATCACTAATTGGAGCACAGACTGGGCAGTGTAGTGACTTAGAGATATTTTGCCTCAAAATGAAAACGTGCTAGAGGTGTAGGTCCATGGGAAGGGCCTGGGTCTGTTTTTCTGGCAGACACACCGATAGGAAAACTCACTGTTTTCAACCCAAGCACTGTAGGGTGGCAGAGAAACGGACCTGGGGGTGCAGCCTCCAGCACTGCCCAGCGAAGGCGCAGGAGGAGCCTCGTGCAGTTCAGGACCGGTGTAGAACCCACTCCCCTCTGGGTAGGTGCGGGGTCCATTCCCCTGAGAAGCCTTGCCTGAGCATCTTTCCGGACGGCAGAGAGGTGATTTCGAATGAGTTAGGCAGTGTCTGCGGAGAGCAGCGACAGAGGGGTTCCCAAAATAGGGGTTTCCACCAAGTGCAAAGGCTCTATTTATCTTTCTGTGGAAAATAAGAGGTAAAATTCAGCCCTGTCCTTTTTAGTAAAAGCCTTTCTGGTAAACGCAATCTGAGGCATAATACCCTTCTCACAACAGAGGCCTGGACGGGAGAATTTCCAGACCAAGAGGAGGCCATGCACCTGGCCACGATGCAGGGCAGCGGACAAGGCGTCTGCAGCGGGCAGTGCGCCAGGAGCGTCTTCAGCGGATGCCTCTGAGGCTTTTCGCCTGCAATTACATAACAGCACTCACAAGTACTTTCTGGACAAGGTCACCCAGGACAGTGTTGTAACCACTGTGGGACAAAAGGCGCCTGTGGTGCCTGTGGGCCCCCTTCCTTCCCTTAATACTGGGCCTTAAAATCACACACAAAGAGCAAGGAGTCGGGGCCCAGACCTTTGGTACAACACTCAAGAAGCTGGGGCAGACGGATGGAAAGTTCAGGGCCGGCTTAGGGACACGGGAGTTCAAGGCCAGCCTGAGCTGCACAGAGCTCTCTCTCAACGCCCCCAGCCACCCACAAAAAGCACGTCAAAGAACTTCAGAAACCCATACGGGACAAGTAGCAACCAAGATGTCACAGGACACACTGTAATGAGAGAAAAGTCAGGCTCTGAGAGTGAGGAAAACTGGACCCATCCCGGGCTACATAGCACCCCCAAATCTGCGTCCACCTGGAAAACCCACTGTGGATTTATTTGGAAGTAAAATCATTTCACACCTAGTAGGTTAGGCTGAGGTCCTCCTAAGTGTGGGCCCCAAATCCCATGTCTGGTGTCCTTCAAGAGACAGGAGACCCAAATGCACAGGAAGGCAGCAGAGTTCAGCTGATCACCATTTAGATGCCCTCGCACCCTCTGCCTGTGTCTGGTCCGACATATACAAGCTGTACCTGCACGGATGGAGGGCTCCATTTTATTGGGGTGACACTGTTATGATGTGGATTTGAAATCCTGCTCCTCACCCCAACTCAGCAGCGAAAGGCTGTGTTACAGCTGACTGACGACTCCTGGATCATGAGATCTTTAACTTCCCTGAATAGATTCATCCACTCATAAGGCCCTCATGTGACAGCATTAATGGGAGGGTGGTCTGGCTGAAAGGACGCATGACCTTGGTCCTGGGCGTGACCCTGGCCCTTTCCCTTTCCTGCTTCCTGGCTCCCAGGAGCTGAGCAGCGTCATCCCTCCTGCCCTCCAGCTGTGGAGTTCCTGTCTTGCCACAGGCCTAAAGCAACGGAGCCAGTGATCATGCACTAAGACCTTTGAAACCACAGGCCAAAATACATTTCCCACCCCCATGTTGTTTATGTCAGGTGCTTTTGATAGAGGATGCAGGCAAGGAGACAGTAACTGCAGGGAAGACAGCGAAGCCCAGGAAAGAAACTCTGCAGCTCTAGTATGGTCTCAACACTCCTGGTTTGCAGTTGCAGGGCCCTCCAAGCCCCTCACAGGTGTTTGTCACCTATGATGTATGAGTCTGGGGTCAACACTTGTGCATGTATGAGATTTGAGCCCTTTATTGACCCCCTAGACACTTTCTGACACAAAGGTTCTGTCCACAGAGACTCCCCATCTGCTTTGGCCCCCATGTTTATTATGGCGAAGGCCATACAATTTCCTAAGTTCAAAAACTCTCCCTTTCCATGTAGGGTGGAGTCACCCTGCTGATTGAAAAAAAAAATAACACCAACTCTTGACCACTCCTCCAAGTTCTAGGAAAACGCAAGAAACCAGCTTTATTCTCAGCAGTTGTCACCTCTGGGTCTCCCCACTACTCTCCCAAGTGTACTGTCCTTAACAAAGTGCTTTCCCAAAATGATACTGCTTGTCTCCTGTTGCTCAGTCTTAAGATTTTAACTCTTTTGTGAACCTTCTTGTAAATCTTCTTGAAGAGGATCCATGAAACAAGATACCACAACACAAGGCAGGGCAATACAGTGGGTCACCAGCCCAGGTAGACTCTAAAACTTGGTAACATTTCCTCACCTTGATGGAAATCCAAGCAACACAGTGTGGAGGTGCAGGGATGGCTGAGGAAGAGCTGGGGAAGCAGGTACAGCCTTGGCATTAACCTGTGCCAGCTCAGTCTGTGCAACCTTGGCACACGTGTGCGCTCCTCAGGAGGTGTAGGGCTCAGGGAGCCAGGCACCCCGAGCATACTCCACTCACCACCACGCTTGCTTGTCTTCCACGATGCAGATTAGTCAATACACCCTTCTTTACTTTCACCTTCCCTTGTAGGGTGACCAGTGCAAACACAGATCTGCCCCCCATGTTCTGCAGAAGTCCCCAGGGGTGCATTAAAGTTGCACAAGTGCCACTGCAGAGCAGACCCTTTTCACTGCACAGCGGCGGCAGCAGCGCAGCTAGGCGCTTTTGATGACGAAGGAGGGCCTGGTGTGCCTACCTCCTGTGTCATTCCCAGTTTGCCTCAGGAAAGAGCAAGCACGCGTGGCACTGTACTTCCACTTTGGCTCTCATGGTCACTAACCCCACACTGAAGCGCTCTCTGGGACTATCATAACAAATAAAAGGAGCTAGAAGATAACAAGTAAATAAATGAATAACTTATGAGGAAAAGAAGCCACCGGGGCCACAACATGCAATCTAATCATGCTAGAATGTGAAGTTTCTGCCTTCTCCAAACATATGCAATCATTATTTTCATTAACCTTTATCGCAAACGTGGTATTATGTTCCCAACATTCCCAGTAAGACTTTTACAGTCCAAAACCATCTTCCCCCATTCCGCCCCAGCGTTAGTATCACAACCGCGTGCTGTGTTCCTGAAGGAGCCTGAGAGGCCGCACAGCACTGTGTGCGCATGTGCAGCCCTTTGCCTCATGCAGGGTTATCACACATGTGTATTTAAGGAATTCACTTCCTCAGTCTGTTATTAAAATACACCTCCTTCCAAAGCACCGAGGGTGCAGACCACATGCCCATGTGATACATAGTGGACGCGCCACGGGAACACGCCCACTGCACTCATGACAAGTTTCCGCCACACACGTCCTGCGTCCCCTGCAATGCCCAGTTACCCTAGGGAAGGCTCAGGCAGGTCTCAGGGCTTTTGCACTCCTTTGCTGTCTTGTGTTCTGTCCAGCTCTGGACATGCCTTTCATCCATTTGTCCAGCGTTAATCGCACAGCCCAGAGAGGGAGAGGTTGATTGGTTGTATTTGTTTTACATTGGCAATTATTTAAAATCGAAAGTCGAGCACTTGCTAATTATGCTTGCTTACGCTGAGTAAAAGGGAAGATACAGTGTATGATGCTGATTATTTTAAATAGGCAAAAAATAAAATAATTATCAAATCTGAATACTACAGCTGAAGATATTCATATCTACAATTTCAGAGAGTGACTCTTTCATGTCCAAAGCCTCTGGAAACGGGGTTGTGAAACAGCTCACTTTCCTATACAAAAAGGCTCGGAGGAGGTGTGCGGTGCTAGGGGGAACCTTACATATGTTTGCCAAGAGAGCGGATACAGGAGCTCGTCCACTGTGTAACTTAATTCACATCATCCATTATGTGAATGAGATGTGAAAAATTATTTCCTGTATCACTGAGGTATCACAACACTAAGTGGATTGCTGGCTCTGGACCACGGAAAATAATAAAGTGATACTGCCCACTCTGCCACATCCAGCAGAGATTGCCTGCATGATCTTGCTCCAAGCTTTGTGAGAACAGCTAGCATTCAAATCACAGACAAACGCCAACCTGCTTGGGTGGAACACATTTTAATGAGCCCCCATTGCAATATTGTGTTTTAAGTGGCCACTTTCAGCTCTTTAAAATTATGTCCACTAATTGGAGGCATGTGATCAAGCCAGTCATCTCTCAGTTATAAATTATAATACATAGTTACATGAATTTTACCTTCTGTGAAACAGCTCTTATGCAAACAGTGATATTTGGTGTGTCATTAGAGTATAAAGGCAATTAATTTCCAAAATGATCAATGGGAAGAATGTCCTTCTCCCTCCATATCTGGTTTATTTATGTGTTCTCATTAATTATGCCTAATTTTCTGTTGGCACTTCTCTTCCTAATGTAATTCAATTTAAGAATATCTTTCTAGAGACTTATTAATAGGTAGGGTCATTTATATTGTGTAGCACAAATATTTTATAATCCACTAATCTTGACAAAAAGGCGATGCCTTTCTAATAAAAAATGTATGAGGAGTAATGGTTCCCTATTAATAACTTATTAGGTCAGATCACACAGTTTGAAGTGTCTATTACACTTTAATTTTATCAGATTTGTTCCTTTGGTATTTTCCACACTTCTCTTATCTTTTGATTGTGATTATTTTTGCACCAGTTCTGTTACTACGACCTGAGCAGTCCTCTGTGACTCCAGGGCCGCCGGAGGTAAAGACTTCGGGATCCTGCTCCAGCGTGGTCTCATCGAATGGAGCCTTTCTATCTGTCTTAAAGCATCCTCTCACTCTTATTAATAACGCAGCTCCTTAGCTGATCCTTATCATTGTTGGCCCATGAGCCCTTCAACAATAGACTTTACTCAGAAAACATACACATAAGGAAAATTCAAATATAATTTTAGATTTGTAGAAATCACAGAATGGATTTATGAACATTTTAGGAGTCAAAAAAACACAATGTAAGACCTATGGTCAAATTTACTCTATTTCAGGTCCATCTTGATACTTTGCCTAATAATGTCAACTGGGTAAATACAATTTTCTAAAACTGGTGTGACATGTGCAAAGTTTGAAGTTACCAAACTCTTTTAAATTTTTCAACCTACGCTTAAAGAAAAAGCCTTCCACTGCGTTTGCAAAGACTTTCCCGAGGCTCGGTAGGAAGAATCTCCAACAGTCCTTGCCCTTGGGTAACTGCTAGAAAATAACACAATAAGGTCAGAAAAAAGGCAGATTTTTGTGGAGACTTTTCTAGACTATGTAAGTTTTCCCATTTATCAAGTGGGAACTAAATAAAGCTATTTAAAAGCTCCCATTCAACTTTAACTCCTGTTGCTCTGTGAGTCTGATAAGAATGTGTGAATTGTTAACACAGTGTTAAGGAGGTTCATGCTGAGGGGATAACAGAGTAACCTAGGGAAGAGGGAGGGAACCGCCCCACACTGTATCCTGACTGGGTTCCTGCTGGCTGGAGGGGTGCTCAGCACAGCACCGCGCGATGCAAGGGTGCCCTCTGGACCGCAGGTGGGCTAGGTGACTTCTCCCAGGGTGTCAGGCTTCACTGACAGGCCTACGCTTCAAACACCACCTTTGAAGGCAGTTGGATGGAGAAATTAGCAATTTAACTGGACTTTGAAGGTTCCATAATGAACAATGAAAAATAGCCAAAATAGATTAAAATAGACTTCAAATTTGTGAACACGGCATAATAAGTAGCTCTTTACAGAGCACTATTAGTTTGGATGAATGCGTGTATTAAGCTTCCTTAACAAAGTATATCTGATTTGCACTAATACAAAATTATGCTTGATGTTTACAATATTGCAAGTATTACTCTAGGGTTAAATTTTTTATTCTTAAGAGATATTTTGTTTTCACCTATTTTTAAAAACATTTTTATGATGTTTGTTTTGGTAGTCTTTATTATAACTCTCAACATCTACCAATAAATCTCATGATGCTGTAGAGATTTATTTGGATAAAATTAACTAGGTAATAAAAATAAATTATCCTTCTCATACATATGCATTAAGCTTGTGTGTGAGTATATGTCACTCAGTACACTTCAATGCACCCTTTGGACAAAGATATCCAGGTTGATAGACTTACTAAAGTTTAATTCCTTTAATTCCTTTGGATTTTGCTCCTCATTATTGACACTACACCTTGACTCAGCATACAAGCACACTTCTGGATCTAGGGACATAGATTCAGACAAAGGTAAGTTGTGTAGACTTAGGCCTCAGAAAAGGGTCTAAGGGACAGAAGTTTGATAAGCACATGTAATGGGTCAGTCTTTGTCTGACATTCCTTGATCAATCCTGCACTACAAAGAGGTGATCTTCCGTATTGTAAATTTGGAAAGAGAACTCTGTACATTTAAATCATTTATTCAACTTCATACAGATAAAAAGAAAACTTAAACAGTCATAATTCAGCCCACATCTGTCCCAACTGAATAATACGACATTATTTTATTAAAAATGTATTTAAATAGTGAAAAGATAATAACTGAAAGGCAGAAAGGTGGCTCAGACAACTAGTCTGTTATCCAGAGGCCTTGTTGTTCATAAGTGGCAGGGACAAGCTTTGGAGAGAAGACCCATGATGCTACAAGGATAATACTCTGGTCCACAGTCCTGCAGGAGTTCCAGTGTGTTGAAGAACTCATCAAGCAAAAGGAAGAGAAGAGATGCACTGAAGGGGAAAGTTAATGAATTTCTTAGGAAGCAATGGGAGGTAAGTGAAAATATTTGTAAAACACATTGAGTGCTGAACTGACAGACATCTATTTTCCCCTAAGAACTTGAACTTCTACTATTTTGAGCCAGATTCTTGTATGGCCATGCTATAAAATAATGACCACTGATTTCTAGTGATCTTCAAAAATGCACGAAGATAAGAGTTAAACTGTTGATAATATAAGAGCGATAAGAACTTACAAAAGAATGAATGTGGTTGGTCACAAGCCCCCTTGGAAAGGAAAACACACATGGAAAACACTGGAGAGAAACAACAACGTGGAGATGAGTAAGAGAAGAACAAGGGAAGGAAATTGGCACTTATGGAGATTTGTGTCTGTTTGACCCCTGGGAAGTAGAAAACTTGAGTGAAACAATGACCTGGAACAAGAGAGGGAATGTAGGATGAGAGTTTGGTCCTTGTAATGAGTCTGTGCCAAGAGGAGACAGTTCACCAGTAATGAATCGCCTCACCAAAGGGTTGAAAGGTAGGGAGAGTGGGAACTTGGCTTTGGTGAGCCTTCACAGTGAGACGGCACTTCATGTCTTCCAGCTGAGTAATCTGCCCTGCAAAGATTATATAGAAGTAAATGTGGGCAAATGCTGCTAGCCTGATAATTAAAGAAGAAAGAGAAGAAAGCAAAGGAGCAGATTACTAGGTGGGTTCCAAGGACTGTGAGCATTTACAGAAGGAGTAAGACGGGAGAATCTAGACAGCCAGAGGCTGCCAGCAGTATGGGGCACTAGGACTGAGAACTGCCGCTACTGACCACATGGTGCCTAATTACCTGTGGGTGGGAATTTCAAGAAAAACGCCATGATCTAGACCGAAGGAACTTAAGTAATGCTGGCTGACATATAACTAGAAATCATGGACTTAACTCACTTGTCTAAAACAACTGTTTGCCAAAAAAAGCACGATTGACCAGTAGCAGCAAGGACCAGTGCAGAAAAGATGCATTCTCTGCACTTTTTTGATAGTCTGGAAAATATAAAATTTGAATACAAAAACTAAGTAAGGAAAGATTAAGAGAAGAGATACTAATATCATCGAGAGAGAAAAGGAGAGGGAGAGGGATCCAGGACAGGAAGGAGCCAGACAATGAGAGCTAGAGGGAGAGCATGAGCGTGAGAGAGAACAAGCGAGGGAGAGAGAACGCCAGAGACGAATGTTTTTCTGTATTTATTCCCTTGGGAACAAGCACAGTGACTCTAACTGGAGCTGAGAGAGGGAGGAAGTAGCCCAAGGAGCAGAGACTGGCTTTCACAAGCAGAATGTACGGTCCAAGAGGGTGGCGTGAGCATCGTTGCTCCTTTCTTTTCGGGACAGAGGAGCTGCTCCAGAGGGGCAGAAGGTGAGATCATACTGAGGCCCTGGAGGAGGTGGGCTCCCGCTGGCAGATATCCGTGAAGACCTACGAGGTGCCAGGCAGAGGTCTTAGCGCTAGAAGTCTAGAAATCCTTCTTGGAGTTAGAGGACGTTTGGAGAGGTGCATCAGAGGGCGACCATGCACATGGATCAAGGGTGCATTGCCGTGTGGTTCAGTTCAGGAATGGAGAAGCAGCGCTACGTGCAGGCAAGCTGTCAGGGAATTGATTTATGAAACAGGACAGAAGTCAAGTGGGCCCAAGAGTCTGGGACATTATCTAGGATATTGTTTAAGTAGTTGATTACAACATCTGATTGGCAATGAATCTATTACTTTCAGTGAATGCTTTAGAGTTTATAAAGCACTTATATATCCTTTATCTCGGAAAGTCAAATGTAACCATAGAGGCGAACAGGCTGGATGAAGCGAGGTGAATTAAGTAATTTGAGATCACAGTCAAAACATGGTCAACTCCTAAGAAGAGGCAAGCAACGGGGCTACAATTGAAGAAGGGAAAGCTCTGCTTGAGACTGTGGTGGCGGGGTGAGTCTTGTTAGGACCAAGCAGGTGAACAGCCAAGATGTGAGTCTTTTTTCAGTGTTTCTCCCTGGGTGGGGATGGGGACCACTGAACAATGTCAATGGATGGGGATCAGGCATGAATATTTGGGTCAGAATGTACCTAAACAACTCTAAAAAATACCTAATCTACAGTTTGAAATCAGTTAAGATCTGCAACTCAGTGTTACTTAATTTGGCTCATTTCCATGTTTACCATCTGAACAGAAAATATTCTAGGTTAGTTATTCGGATTGTTTAAACAATAATCACGAGGAAAGAGCAACAAAGACATGGTGAGCCCTTGAAAACCAGAAGCAGTTCCTCAAGCACAGATCATTATATTGAAAGGAAAGCAGCTCCAGGTTAGGAGAAAGGGTGCAGTCACTCGACAGGTGAACTTCGCCTTGCTCTTCCCAAGGATTAGCGCGCATGTGACATTCCCAACGCAAGAATATTTTAATTCAAATTAAGAATTCACATTTCCTGATCACATTATTCCATGAACATGCTTTTAGGATCAAAAGAGTTAAACTTCCTCCTCTTGCTAGAAATCTCACTCTCAATTCTCTTTTATTATTATATTTTTAATTATAGTGTGACAACATGTGACTGAAATACTGCAAAATTACATTCTCAAAGTTTGAGAGCAAGACTCTATAATGTTACTAATAATTTTTGCTTGATTAATAATTTTATCAGATTAAGTTACGGCTGTGAAAAATTTTTGATGATTCCCACTAAAGAGAATTAAAATTCACAAACACGCAGAATATAAAATGTAAAATAAAGTGCACAAAGCAGGAATAGGGTCTATGTTTTCTAGAAAGAGCTCTCTGGGATTCAGCACACTCACCCACACCCATCTCTCCAGAGTCCAGACCACTAGATGGAGGGTTTCTGTGCTACTCTGCAGCTTATTACTGAATTCACAGCTGTAGAAACGTGTGCACAGCAACAACAGGGCATGGTTCCTTCTATGGCCCATGACCTCCTCGCTATGTTCTGTGCGGACCAAGGCCTGTTTAGAGCACCAGGCGGTCACCGGCATACCTTACTGTGGAAAACCAACTCTCCCTAGTGTAGTCACGGCACATAAGAAACGCAAACTACAGTCTCACAAAGATGGCAAAAACGGCACCCCGACGACTCTGTAGGTGGAACAAAAGCCCTTTCTTGGCATTTGCAGTATCAGCAGCTGCAGGCTGATGCATTTGGCTTTCTGTTAAATAAAGGCTGGAGTGTAAAAATAGACACTGGCATTTATTGGAAGCTGAAGTCTGTTGAAGTTTTACAGATTTAGAAAGTTCACTAAACGCTATCAATTAAACTCCCTGCCTTGTCGTTGCATACGTTATTCACAGCAGCATAACAGGACTTTGGGAAATATTTATTAGGGACAAATGTTGGAAATAGGGACGTTCACCCCGATAAGGATTTTACAAAGTGTTTCAGTTTATAAACACAAAGGGAACGGCCACCATAGCGCTGTTACTGTGCTGTACGTTATCTCAAGCCACAAACCTCAGGTTCCTTATAATAATTTTGATCCCTGATACATGTCTAACAGATTTTACACAGTGTCTTTTACAGTTTATACTAGAAATCAAAGAACTATTAAAATGTCAGTGAAAATGCCAATCAAGTACAGATGGAAATATACAAATATATGTTACATATATTCAAATATGCATATCCTTGGGTATGGCTCCACAAGTAACTGCACATTTATTAATATTAACATTAATTACATTGTGAAGTCTGCATTTTTGCTGAAAATTAGAATTAAAGATCACGTTAATCAAATGATCTCTCTTTATCTAAGTATAAAACTACTGTTGTATGTGTGTTCCTTTTCAAACCGTGACTGCTTTCATGGGCACTTTGTTTTTTGTTCTTTGCTTTGTTTGCCTTTTTTTTAAAATTTGCAGTACTAGAGCTGTACACAGGATCTTCACACTAAGCCACATCCTTATTCTTTTAATTTTTTTTTTTTTTTTTTTTTTTTTTTGAGTAGGATCTGGTTAAATTGTCTCAGCAGGGCTTGCACTTACAACCTTCCTGTCTCGGAGTCAGAGTCGGGGGATCACAGGCGAGCAGCCCACACTCGGCCTGATGTGCGCTTCCAAATGGTGAGTCAGCAGCCCCTGTCCCATCTGAGCTGTCTGTTGTAGGCCCCTCACCCCACCAAGACCACCAAATGTTGTCTTCAGAATATGCAGTGGACCGGCCTCTGGAGCCGCAGGTGTGCGTGAGATTCACGGGCAGACAGGCTTAGGAACGGCTGCGTGTGCTTTATGACACCTGTTTCTGAAAGCAGCTCAGCGTCACCTTTTCCTTACCTCTCAGCACCAGCACAGCGAGGCCGCTGGAAATTGCTCTAAAAGGGGAACAGCAAATGGAAAGCACAGCCACAACGACAATAATGCTGTCATTAAAGATTGATGAAGGCTTTCAATTAGAAGCTACCCCATCCAGGGCTGCTCGCATGGGTCTGCCCACTACAGCAGAAGAGGCAAGGTCATCACGATTCCTTGGATTCAGTAACGACACATTCATTCGCCTGACGGGAGCTGGTATTACACACAGAAACTAAATTAAAATAACATTATGGGCGAATCAACTCCATAAAAGAAGGGAAGTTCAGAACGAAGGACAGAACAAATTACACACTAAGGGTAGTATGATTTACAGCCCCTTTTTGTTGCAAAAAAATACTTAATCTGTTTCCAATCCTGGTTGATAATGTAACCGTAGAAAAAAATGCCAACTTCTTCCTAACAATTAATGTATGTTATTCTACAGCAAACTTGAAGATACATCATTAACAGCTCGGCAATTATTATGTAAGAATAGTGTGACATATATAATGTGTAACTATGTGGTCAAAGACATTATTGTTTTACAAATTTTCACAGGAGTATTGAAGCTGTCTTTACAGAAGTATATAAATATGAGAAAAACTAATGAATACATTATCACCGATTTTAATGTCTTACACACTGCACTTTTGAATAGGAAAGTAAACGTATTTGTGCTGACAAAAATAAGCTACACATATTTGTATTATATTTATTATATTACATACTTATCACAATACTACATTCATAGTTATAAGTATTTGAAATTGTTAAGACATATTTTACATATGTAAATATATATTATAGATATATACATATCTTATTTTTCTAGTTTCTGGTCATTAAAAGATTTTTTTACCCAAATACCACTTATATTTGTTCAATTACTTAAAATGTCTCAGAAATCTCAATTATTAATAATTTATGTATTTTTCAATTTTGTCTTCAAACAAATAAAAGGCACATTGTTTTATATTGAAGATATGACTTTAATTATCAAAAGTTAATTCTATACCAAAATAAATTCTACGACATAAAAAGTCTCTTAAAATTAACTACTCTTTTTTTTAAGTTTATGTTGTGTTTTCTTTTCAATAACATGAGATGTCTTCCTCAAATACGATTTTAGAGCTTTGGTGACTGAGGACAGAATCCTGGCCGGTTCTCCCGCAGTCTGGCTGGGCTGGGTGGGGACAGAGCCGGCGGACAGCGGCGCAGAGGTCGTCGCCCCTCCCGCCAAGGACTTGACGCCCACTTTTCCAGCCCGAGGCGCTCTCTGCCCACCCTCGCGGTGCACAGCGAATCTCTGCAAAGATTTTCCGAGTCTGTCGCGTTCCAAAACATCGTTTATTTCTGCTCTGCCTAAGGCTGTCGTTGCCCTCGTCTTTACTCACACCCTCTCTACAGAGTTGAGCCCTGAGCAGTGCGGGCGGCGCCCGAAGAGTCGCCCTGCCCAGCACCGGGTCTGGGGCAACGCTCGGAGGCCGAGGCCGCCCCCGCAGGCCGGCGTGGCGCGGCCCTGCATGCGCCTTCTCGGCCGGAGACCACGCCGGCCCGGGGGCTGCCCGCCGCCTACCTTCGGTTCAGAGCGCCTGGTGCAGGACGTGGAGTCCCTGCGGAGCCCAGCGGCGCCCACCGCGCGGGGGCAGCATTGCGCCGGCGGACGGCGCCTCGGTCCCGGGCGGAGAGACGAGCCGCTGGCTTCTCCTGCAGAGCCAGAAAGGCCGGCCGGCCGGGAAAGCGCGCTGAGCGGGCTGTGTGGTGTGTTTCCTATCACAAACTTTTAACAGTGGAAGTGTGATTGAGCTCGGAAGTCCTGTCTCTGTAACATGGGCAGACACCCTGAGTTACACTCTCGGTGGGAGTCACAGTCTTAAAATATCCGCCTATTTTTATTCTCAAACTCCTAGGCGCTCAATAGGCTGGAAATACAGCCACCCTTGCATTGTTATCACCGGGTTAATTTTGTTTTTATCATCGGATTATTCTAATGACGAAAGCTTTCAGTAATACTGGAGGTGCATTTTTAAATTCCCCAACCTCGTTGTTGGTGCTTGACAGAAGTAACACATCGTTCAGGAATTAGCTTTACATGAAAAAGTGAAAAAATTAATTGGATTCATAAAAATTTGAAGGTGCATTTGATACAAGTAGAATAACCCATTGAAACGGAAGCATACCTTTTATGGTCACTTGCGGAAGTTGAAAAAAGTATTTATCTGTACCACTTCCTGTCCCGAATGGCATGGTCACTTCAGACCTAATGACAAGACAGTGTATCACAAGGCACAAGCATATGTTACAAGTGTATATTATTATATTTTGACTATGTAAATTATTTCTATGTGTAAATTTTATTTTAAATCTTCATCCAAAATTTACTTCAAAATTCAATGCTGGCCAATAGTAATAATTTAAAAAGAGGGGAAAATATTTTTCACCTAAAGCAGTCACACGGGTATTAACACCAGCCAGGCAGAGGCGCTGAACTTGTGTTAATATCTTACATGTTGCATTTTTAAGTAGAAAATTAAACATTTGTGCTGATAAAAGTAGGCTACACACCACATTTGTAACATTAATCCTGATAATATTACGCATAGTACATTTTCAGGTATGAGTGCCTGTAACTTAAAATACACAGCCTCGCGCTGAGGGCAGAAGAGCCAGCGTCTCTCAGCACGGCTGCATCCGAGGCCGCAAGTGGCTGCCCGAGGAGCCTTCCCTGTGCGCCCGGCGGATGGTTTTCCTGTCCTCTCCACTGCCCCACCTACTTAGCTTCTTGATAAAAGGGGGATCAAGAAGCAGAAGGAAACTGCAGCACAGTGCATCGGGAAAGTCCTCCCTGGGAACCAGCCCTGTACCACAGCAGTGGGTCCCGCGGGCCGGCTTCTCCAGCTCATCCTGCAGAATACCTTACACTCCGCCCTGCTTCCGCGGTCTCATTGGAAAAAGGGTGTTTACTCATAGGTTCACTATGTCTCTTAAAAATACATACCAGGTATCGTTTTTATCATATTTAATCCGGTCAAAGGAATACAGACTGGTTTTGGAAAAACTCACGATGTGTGCTTCAGTGGAATACTCACAGGTTGGAGCATTGCATTACAAAGTAGCAAAACAGTTTGAAGAAAAATTAGAAATATTTGAATCAGCTTCAGTTATTTAAAAGCATCTTTAAAAGATTTAGACTCTAGATCCAGTTACTGGGATTTAAAGTAAATTAAAAGGTTTGGCTTTTTTTTTTGTTTTGTTTTTTAAAATACTTTTAAGATGCATCTCATGAGGTTGATCTGTATAGAAAGGAAGCTCTTCTTGCCCTAAAGATGAATTCATGGTTAAATGTGTTGAAGACTCAGAACAAAGGCCGACATGAGGATAATTTTGCTACTGTTGTTGTGATCTCTCGGTTTGACACGGGGCCTAACACGGGCCGGGCTGCAGCACACAAGTTGGAAACCGGAAGCTTTTAGGCTGGTAGGCAACGCCTCGCCCTTCCGGCGATCTCTCCTGTGGGTGGAGGCTCTTCCGGCTTGGGGTCCAGTGCCCGTGTGACCTGTGCTCCAGTGGGTTCATCAGCTAGAGTGGTCTGTCCTGTGAAGCCAACGAGGTGCGGTGAGAAATTAGTATGCTGTTTGCGTTTAACTGCCTCCTGAGTTAGGTAAGGGTTTCAAAAGAAATTAGAAGATTGTGAGTTTCTAAATTCCATAGCAGCTGTGGACTGTCCTTTTGACTGCAGGAGAGGACAATGGCTGTGCTGTGGCTGTCACTGATGGATTTGGACGGGTGGTGTTTCTCACTGCCCGCAGGGCTGCTCCCACCCTGCGCAGTCTCCTGAAGGAAAGGGCTGGCTCCAAACCAGCGTGGATGGTCCTGCGTGCCCTCTGGCTGCATGACTGCCCTTCTGTCTTGATTGCACATGGGTGGTCTTCAGTCTGTATGAAAATGTAACAAAGGTAAAATTTGTCACATTTGCATATTGAAAATAATGTACTGTAATATGTAAAACACATTACACACATGCATATACATTTATATGTGTGCGTAATTTATATGTGTGCAGATACATATATAAATGTATATGTAAAGTTCATATGTCTATATAGATAACACAGATACACAATACATACAGATATTTTAATACTACCCATGTATGTAATGCAGTAACAGTATAGTAACAGAGAAGAAATATGGCCTCCATGCTCTGAAATACTTGCAGGGAGGCGTGGAGATTAATTTATCCACAAGTGTGTTCTGAGTATCTTTTTCTGGTCTTTGTGTTACAAGGACAAACTAGTAAAAGTGAATGTATGGAGTTGAAAACTTGTAGGAACAAATAATAGCAAAGTAATTTCACAAATAGTGCTTAAATTATATTTTCACTAAGTATACCAGCTATGCGTATACATACGGGTGAGAGTATTTTCATATTAATAATATTTTGGAACTATAAATATTTACAATTATTTTCAGTATTAAGTGCTTTGGACAAAATTTTCATGAAGATACACCTGAATAATCTCAGTGAAAACAGTCAATGTCTGTGATAAAACTAATGCAGTTTAAATTTTCTGTGAACATGGTACAGTAGATGGGTAACATTCTAAAATTTTATTCAGTGAATCTGATGCCTCAAATTACCAAAATATTGGTTTGGGTAGGTATTAACAAGTAGTATTCTGAATAGATATTCTGTTTTATATGAATATTTGACATTTTATTGCTAAAATAATTTAGAAAATAGCTTAAATCATCATGTTTTACTGACTCTACAATAGTCTTCCTCTCTTTGCCTTATTAAAGCCTTTTCTTTATGTTTCCCTTTTCATTTTCTGCCTTTCCACCTATGTGGACCAGAACGAGGGTCCTAAGCAGAGGCAGGATATTTGAGGACTTAATCTTCACAGCGTTTAGCATTAAAATCATGTTGCCCTGAATTCTAAATTATCTTTATCTTCCCTGACATTTCAAGATCCCTTTTGAGAACTATTTTTTGGTGGTGTATTGTTCCTCATGTCCAGACCCTTAATTGCATGACCATCAGGAGAGTGATATACAGTATATTTAAAGATCACACGTTGCTGTAAATCTCAGGCACCGTGATGTGGTTTATAAGGCAAATTACAACTCTATTGGACTGCTTTACAGCGATTAAGATCATTCTTTTTGTTGACTCTCTTTGGCCACAGTAGGTAATTATAAAATTTAAAAAGCTGACTTTTGATAAAAAATGACCAACGATGAAATAAAGAGTTCTAAAACTAAAGCACATGCATTGTCCTTAGATTTTGGTGAATTTGCATAAGAAATTTTAAAAAGAGGTTCTAGCATGAAATGTCATATATAAGTTGCACTCTTGTTGACTTGTACTTTATCAATATGTAATATGAAGTCAAATGAAAGAACCTATTGCCAGTCTTGCTTAGCTGTCTAAGGGGCTGAACAAGCTCCTTCTCTGTGGTAATAAAGACATGGCAGTTTACCGTCCTCATCCACCCACTGTACTTCGCTCTCCCACTTTAAGCCCCGCCGTGTATTGGTAATGTACCCTCTAATGTTACGTCTCAAAAGGAAACGTCACGCCACTAAAAAGTCTAGGCATGTTTACCTTAGCTTTCACCAGGCTTGCATTGTCTTTCATGAATACATAAAGGGATCTATCATCACCAAAGTGATTTCAGTGTCTCAAGCTGACAATTGCCTAATTGTGAACAGCTAATTTAGTTACTAGATTAAGCATGAAATATATTTAATATCCCCCAATCTAACTTTGTCACAGTATTCTAAGCTAGCCTGAAACTACTAAAAGAGTTTCCTGTCTACCTGACGAACACAACATTGTCTCTAAATCTTAAAACGCTTGTCCCCTTCAGTCACAATCCCCAGTACAATTTGTGCATCTGTGTCTTCTCCACTTCCTTTTTCTTGTGTCTTGGCATTGGGGTTGTGAGGATTTTACTTCTATTATGCTTCCATCATTAGAATACAGAACTCACTTTATGTGGGTACCTACCATTATTTTATGGATCTTGTATTTTTCAATTTTGAGGCCAATAAATTGATTTTGCTTGAACAGTTACTTTTTCAAAACATTTCAAGCAAAAATATGTTCAACTTTTATAAGTAGGTTTTTAAAATCCAGCTTATTAAATTGCAGAGATAACATTATCTTAAAATTTTATGATAGCTTTCAAAATTTTGACTTTGAGAGAATTATAAGAAAAGATAATTTAATATTATTCTTATTCTATCTTATTTGATAAAAGGAGGAAAGTGAGTTGATTAAGAATAATGTAAGTAGTAATAGTTATATTCATCTATTTTTAAAAATCTAGCAATGGGTGTACCATAAGTTTATGACATTAAAACATCAGTCTTCTTTAATTCATTCATAATCTGTTTTACAAAATCTTTTTTATTTTTGTTAATTTTCCATTTTAAATCAAATTGAAAAATTCAATGATAATTGACCAGTTCAGTAAACAATGGATGTGGGATTTCAGAATGTTGATCAATACCAAGAGTCCTGTCCATCAGCTCTCTTGGAACCTCAGCAGAATAACCAATACAATTAGATATTGATGGATGTCACATGCTCTTTATGATCAGCAAGGTACTCCAATACTCAACACCATTCCTCAGTGTGTGTATGTGTGTGCGTGTGTGTGTGCATGTGTATGCGTGTGTGTGTGTGTGTGTGTGTGTGTGTGTGTATGTGCTTACACATGAGCCAAGGGTTTTAGGAAAATGAGACCTCGTCCAGGTGATATCAGCTTCAGAGTCAATTGCTTGACAGAATTTCACTTATTTCTTTGTTACTTGATTCACGTAACATCACAAGTCCCAATATTATACAGATTTCTTTTTCATGTCAGTCCTCAGACAGGTGACGTGGTGCGCTGTTCTACGCATAATGCCTGCCTGGCTTCCCAAAATGAGGAAATGCACCTGCAGCAGGTCTCAAACAGTCGTGCCATTGACACCAAGCATTGCAAATTCACCTGCTTTCCACAGGGCTGCTCCAGGGAGCCAGTTCTTGGCAATGTAAAGTAGGCCTCAAACCAGAAAAGCCCCTAGAAAGTTGGGCAGTGCACCAGGTTTTCCATGCAGCCTGAGCTTTCTGATTGCAGATATTGAACCAATAATTGGAAATTTTGAGCTTTGCTGAAGGCATGTGTCAATATGCTATGCATCTTGATTGAATTTAGCACTCTTTCAGCTCTGCATTTTCGAGCAATATTCCCTGTAGTCAGAGATTAGGTGTTCTCACAGAGGACAGTCCTTACAGTTTATGTCATTGCAATTAAGATTATAAATTTCATAAGTCTTTGAAAAATTGCTTTTGTTCATTCCCATATAAAACATTAAATACCTATTAGTGCAATTTTGTGTCACTAAAGTATGCAAAGAAATTTAGAAACCAGCAATATTTTGATCAATATAGATTGGAAATGAAAATGAATGGAGAATTATTCACATGTAAACATTTAGTATCCAGAATAGTTAGAGAAATAAGACTTTTACATCTAGAGTTGACACAAACCATCTGGTCACAGAGTAGGTAGGGTGAGATTGGCAAGCAGTTCACCTAATCTAATATCTATGGTTCTTACTCATTTTCCACATCGTTTGTAAAGGGAAGCAGAGCTACCTTTAAAGTAGCTCTTTCCCAACACTGGAGTCAGCAGAATTTAAATTCTAAGAACCAATCTCGTTGCTTCACTAGTGTTCATCAAAATTTCTCATGTCAGAAATGATGTACTATTTGTCTACATGGAGTCACAGATGGCTTCTTACTCTATTTCTAAGAAACAGCCAAACATTAGGAAGAAAATGTATGTCCAGAGTCAAAGATCCATGGGTAAGTGTACCTCTGTGACAGGCAGCACGTGAGCAGATGACACCAGAGAAAACAGCAGACAGTCCCTTTCCAGCACATCCCCTGGTGAACAGAAGCCAGCAACGTTTGTCACGGCAGATGATAGCCATGGACTTTTGTCCCACGGTTGTATCAACTGTCTTGAGACCACTGTGCAGCAGAACCAGAAAGAAAGAAAACTGAAATACTAGATTTGAAATATTTCTCTGTTTTCTTCCATCTCTGTGTGTGTATGTGTGCTTGTGGTACGGTGGCCTTAGTTTACCTGCAGTTTCCCCGTGTCATTGGTAGTACAGTCAGAGCAGCCCCCTAGAAAAGCATGTGGAATGAATTTTTAGTATTTTGGATAACTGTATTTGGGGATAGCAGCTAGGTTTTGAATAGCTATGGTTTCTAGAGTCTTGTTATAGAATATGAGAGATAGGTAGGTAGAGACATAGATATGTACAGCCGAATCAACTGGTCCTATTAATTAGGTTAGATAACATTTCCAAAATGACCATTACCCAACCATTCACTTTGTTTGAGAAATGTGTGTTACCTACGACCTCTGCTCACTCGGATGCCTCTCCCATCAGCAGAACCTTCTGCTGCCTTGGAAATGGCCAATACCAGCACTGCTCTACACTTCCAAGTGTCGGCACCACCTTCCAAAGCAGTAATCTGCACATCATTTCTGTCTCTCCTCTTATTTTATTGTGTGCTTTAACAGGCTTTGCCTCTGGAAATGCTTGGTGCCACACCTGCCCATAAAGACACCGCAGTGGCCTCTTGGGAGATTAGTTGCTACCATCATCATGTTGGTTCTCCATATTTATTTAAACTCAGGCACATGAGAACTTCTTGCATTTCCTTTAGAAGTAATTACTCCTTTATTTTTAACAATCATTCATTCAAGAACTACACTTACTGAGTGCCTGTTTTTGAAACTGGATTATATTTTAGATTTCTCTATAAAAATTATATATTGATATTTTTATAAAGTTATTTGTGATTTTGTAAAATAACAGATGAGAACACACAGAGAAACACATGTTTGAGTAATGAAGTGTCTAATCCATTTACTCTAACTGCAAATGGTGTGCTTGTACTTGGTGTAGCCTTTAGGCCTACACAACTGCTTAATTTGGGATCTGTCCTCTTATGCTGACCACCAGCAGTGGTTTTGGTTATCCATATTGCTGTACTGCAAATCTAAATCCAAATTCTTCTAAAAAGTTAATTCTCCTTTCGACTTTGAATCAATGGAATAATTCAGACAATCTTCGTTCTTTGGGTAATTGACTACTTACACACAGTGTTACTGCCTTTGCGTAAACCCTGGGGATTTCGACTGTTTCTGTTACCTGGGGTCACTACCAGGGAAGGTGTTTGCTATCAAAAACCTATTGAGCAATGGAGAATGATAATCAGGAACATGGGGTCGTCTTAAAAAAAAAAAAACCTGTAAATGACCTTTCTAAGTCTTCTCTAGAATTAGAATAGCAGATGCTCATTTATTTCCCTTGTGGACAACCTGGCTGGGTTCATTGAATCCAGAGATGGCAGCAGGGCTGGCTCCTCTTCTGCATCTCTGCAGAAGCGCTGCTCCCTTGTGTCTTACAATCGCAGCCACTGCAGATGTGTCAGTCAATCAACCAGGCTTTTACTTATGATCAGATCTACCTAAAAGGGCTCCCTTACTTGAAAAAAATGGCAATTTCTTATTTCTGGGTAGAAATGTGGGTAAAAATATATGATGACTGAAACTCTTCATTGTGTCAGTCACAGCTGAAGCAAATGTGGGATGATCTGTAGAGAGATAAATATTGCATTAAAGTACAGGATGCAAGATCCATTCTCAAAATTTACTTTGGCCTTCATTAAAATTTATTTTTATTTGAAAATCTTTCTGTCAATAACTTTGTTAAATAATGCTCACATCATTTTATCTCCTCCCCAAATCTTAGATTTTCCTAATAGTGATCTCAAATTAGACAAGAATGCTTCAGTCATTATTTAGATTTAAAAACATAAATAAATTATAGCTTTATAATACAAATACAGAAAGGTCATTTACAGGTTTTTTTTTTAAGATGACCCCATGTTCCTGATTATCATTCTCCATTGCTCAATAGGTTTTTGATAGCAAACACCTTCCCTGGTAGTGACCCCAGGTAACAGTTTTAGTAGTGAGGTTTTAGTAGTGAGGTAAAGGTTGAAGGAGGGCACTCAATGGATTTTGTGGAATCTGTTGCTAAATCAGATGTAGGTCAAAAAACATATAGTTTTATCATTTGATCTTATCCCTTATCAGTTTACAATATAATCTTACACTGTATTTTAATCCACTCTTGGAACTTAGGATTTTAGGTTGCTTCCAACTTGACTTTGGTAAGCTCAGCCTTTATTCCTCACTCTGAATAAAGGTCTCTGAAACCAAATGGAGAAAAGTCAACATGTTTTGCTCTGTTTTTTCCAAGTCGAAAAGGAAGTAAATATTTCCATCTCTAACGAAGCACAAGTTTGGGTGGTTGTGAATTTCACCATCAGGAAGAGAGAAAAGGGGCCAGTGCTAACTGAGCCCCAGTGAGACTGGACGGGTGCTGGTCCTCACTGAGCCTCTCCTGCTGGCACAAGCAAGGAGTTTGTCACCCTGCTGCATGTAGCAAAGTGGCATGATCATTCCAATGCTGTGGTCTCAAACACCTGCTCCTTCAATGTGCATTTTAATCCATGTCACTTACCTGATTAATGGCCTCACTGAGTGACCAGAATCCTATTTTCAAATAACTCACTTTCTATTAGTGGAGTAAGCAGATGACAGCAATTGTGGTGAGTCCAAAGACATGTTCAGCAGGAATCTAAGGAATGACAACTCTTCCAGCTTGGAGGCTCTGGAAGGAGCCGACTGTGTGGCTACATCCTGAGGGAAAAGGCTTATTCCCTCACTTGAGGAACTGAAAAAAGGAGATGTTCAGGGAATGACAGAGGCAAAACAGCATCCGCTTCCCACATGATAGAAACCAAATGCATAGAGGCAAAGAAAAGCATGGCACACTGAGAAATGTAAAAGAGGTGTGGTGGGTAGCTGAGAGTTAGATGCACCGGCAAGGGACGATGAAGAGGGAGAGGGACAAGGGACAGTTGTGGGTGTGGTCTCCACCGAGCTCTCACCCTAACTAACAAACATGTAACCTTGCAGGACAAATGGAAAGATGGTTGGACAGATTTTTACCTAAGCAAACTTGCCAGGGCCTCAAGCAGAATGTATTTGAATAGCAAACTTTGCAAGGCTCCTGTCTATTTGAGGAATTGGTTTTAGCAATCCCTAGCTGATTATGGCTTAGATAGGAATGGTTTCTTAAGGACAGAAAGAGTAAGACAGTCAAGCCAGCAGTCCAAAAAGTCTGCTGAACTTAGAGGAGAACCTGAGGACCATTTTCAAGTCCGAGTGAATGTGTAACTGGTGGAGGCAAATGTGTCTGAAGGGGCGAGGGGTCCAGGCAAATGAGGAAGAAGGAAGACTCATCGAAGAAGAAACCTGTGTCAGATTTCAGTCTAGCAAGTTTAAATCTTTAAAGATCAAGGCAGAAATGACAGGTTGTTAAATGTGAAAGGTTGGTGCTCACTTTGTGAGCAAGCCCCACATTGAGGAAGAGACAGTCTAAAGGCACAGGAGTGGATAAACTCACCTCAGCACAGCATCAGAGCAGGGAGGTCAATGAATACAGAGGGGAAGGGAGACCCCAACAGGAAGGAGATACTTAACAGTGAACCATAACCAAGATCACTACATACTGACAGGAAAATAAGGAGATTCTGGTTCACACATGGAATAGTTTCTGTATTTCTGTTCAGACAATTATCTTAGCCATTCTCTAAGTTACAGATCACATCTTTTATCACCTTCCTGGAAGCCATCTGCCACTAGAATCCAAAGAAAATATCTTTGACTGGATATTTTGTGTCTCCTATAAAATTAATTCTTATGTATTAACTCATTTGGTCATGAGCCTGATTCTATGGGATAAGTATGATAGATAATATTAACTCCATGTTATAAATAATAAATAATGAGAAAATTAGTGCATGCCAAAGTGTAGAGACCAAATCATACTAGCACAACCAGTAAGGGCATGAGTAGAGCCCCAGTCTAGCACTCAGACTCCACCCTGTGGGTGTTGTAGTGCTTTGCAAAGTCTCTGCAGCCAGATTATAAATGGCTCAAGGCGTTATTTACATACACTGATTTTCATCATATTCGGCACACTGATGTGTATGGAGCAGGTGTTTATTAGGTGCTCATTTATTAAAATAACAAGAATGAAAATTAATTTAGATGCAAATGGCTGTGCAGCAATGTCCATCACCTCTACTCAACGTGGACTCCAGGACTCGGAGTCCTGCCTTCATGCATGTACACAGTGGACCTCGATTTTCTCCTCCCTCATGGGCGTTGTCCAGTTTCCCCCAAAACAGAGGCTGAGAGATGGGAGGGTTCGACCTTTCTGCTTTTCACATTGTATTAACCATGCAGATTAATCATAATCAGTCACTGTTATGTGCTGTCATTAATTCCTCAGCTGAAATCTATGCACTCAGTATGAGCTCAATAGATATTACCTATTGGCTGACAGGTTGACCAGCTAGCTGACTGATTATTTCACTCTGAAACCTAAATTTTGAGGACCATAGGAACATTTTTTCCTGTAGTATTGGGCTATGGTAGAGAAAAACAACCAAGAAAACCCTGTATTTGTATTGACTGGTATTTATTTATTTGTATTGAGTGGTATTTATGTACATTGACATTTCACCTACTGAGTCATAAAAGTGTCATATTTTGCCATTAGTTACTTTTATTTACAGCTTATTAAGGATACAGTTTATGTACCAGAACATTCACCCATTTAAAGTGTACTGTTCAGTGATTTTTAGTATAGTCACAACTATTTAGCATGTTCAAAAATTTACAATGATTGCTAATTCCAGAACATACTTATTGCTCCCAAGAGAAATCACATTATCCTTTATCTGTCACTCTCCACATCACCCACCCTATTGGCCCTAGAAACTCATAATATGCTTTCTACCTTTATGATTTGCCTGTTCCAAATATTTCATGCACATGGAATGATAAACTATGTGGCATTTTGTGACTGTTTTTTACACTCAGCATAGCATTTTCAAAGATTTCCCATATTGTAACCTGTACACATTCTTTTCTCTTTTCATTGCCAAGTCATGTTATATAGCACAATATATTATACTTTGTTCCTGCATTCATCAGCTGATAGACAATTATTCTGTCTCTATATGAAGACTATTGTGAAAAATACAGCTGTACATTTTCATCAAGTTCATGTTTTGGTGTGGACACATGCTTTCAGTTCTTGAGTGTATTCCTAGCAGTAAAATTGCTGGAATGCATGGTGACACTATGTTTAACATTGTAGGAAACAGCAAACTGTTTCTCAAATTAGTTGTGCCCTTTTACATTCCCACCATCAACGCGCAAGAGGTTCTAAACTGATTTGTCTTCGGTTTCATCAACTTCTTTTGATCATTGAATGTTCCGTTTGTGGAATATTCAACTAACTGAAAAGTCTCTTTTCTAAAACTAAGGGTGGAAAAAGTACTGTAGTTCTCCAAGATCCCTTTTGGAGGTAAATGGCATTGATCATGTTTATTCACTTTTGTGTGGAGTGGATCCATAAATGGCAAAGTTCAGCATTCGCCTACTCTGGCCAATCTCTGAACATAATGTTTTTGGTCTGCTGTATAATTTATACTGCAGGTGGGTATGGCAGTCCCATTATAAGAAACCTCGTTTTCTTTATTTAGTGATCACTCTTCCTAAAAAAAGAAATGATAAGAAAAGCCATCAAAGTCTTTCTTGTGAGTCTTTTGAGGTTATAGAAACTACGTTTAAAAATAGATTAACTGGCTTCCTTTAATTACATTTCCCTGAAAATGCAGAGGCAGTGACACAGGATTAAGGTATCTTGCTCACTACTCTCCTTATACCAATGACTAAAAAATAAGAAGGCGGCCACACAGAAGTTGGCACACAGAACTGACACACTAGACATCTTCAGGGATGCACTGATAGGAGGTCTTTATTTGGAAATATTCTAGTAATGCATGACCTACTGTCCTATCTGCTATACCTCCTATGTGAATTATATTTTAAATTAATATCTTCTGCATACCCCCCACATTCTGGTCTTCACATTTCACATTACAGGAGAAATTTGATACCACTGTTAAATTTATATTATTTACCAAGATAAGATTTGGCTTCTGATGGTAACAAAGAAGAGAGGAGATATGGGTATCAAAAGGGGCATGTCAATGCTAAAAACTGTGATCATTAATTTAAATACGATAACAAACCTGTACTTCACATGTTTCTATGGGGCCTGATATCTCACTTGTTCAGTTGATGAAATCAAAGTTCACTCTTTAGCAAGCCATTCACGTACATGTACGAGGGCTTCTCCCAAAATGGGAGATTCTACTTCTTACTTAATAGATTGTGTCTTCTTTTCTTTTCCATTTTTTCCCCTCACAGGCACTCATAATGCGAGAGACACAAGTTTGCTGTATTTGCATGCCACATGAAGCATTCATCTCTATTCCTTATGGCCAGCAGCACTTTCTGTTCAATTAAAGAGAGATCAGCAACTCACAAAGAAAACCAAATTTCCATCAAGAACTCGGAGAAGGAGATCATGAATTGCTCTATCAGCCCCCTGCAGCAGTCTTGACGGAATCTTTTTCACTGAGCGGGGGCATGAAAGCAAAATTTGATGTAATACTTTCCTAAAAACCCAGAGTGAACAAGGTAGTCTTGGGAGAAAGTTCCTGGATATAGATTACCTATAAAAAGAATAAAAGGATGAACACTCAAGATTTTTCATCACCGTAAACAAATAATTTGTGATCACTTCACACTCAAACCACAAATAGAACCAAGAATTAGAAGCGCCCCAAGCTGCCCAGCATATACATATATCACGGGTCTGCGGTAATGAAGATTACCTGATAAAGATCACAATATGACAGTTTTCCTTTTGCACTGGCTGCTGAACAGCCAGAAACGGTTTTCTGCGGCCGGCCAGCTATTGATCCACCCCTCTCTTGTCAGTGATGCAGTTAATGGGAATTCCACAGGCAAATAAAAGCTACATTTTGTCTTCATTTTCATCTGAAATATGAGCTGGTCCTTTGTACTCTCGACAGTCATTTATTACTCATTTTCCTTTATTGATGTTTATGAGCTGAAGCATAAAATGATTCTCAAATGTGGTTTAATTGAGACAGCAGTTGACACTGTAACCATGATTACTGGTGCACCGTCAGCGGCAGAAAGACCATGAATCAAGGTTTGCTTTTCATTGGTCTTGGAGGCAGCACGCGGGAAAGTGTCCTTAAAAATCAACCAGGCTGGAGCCAAAGAAATATGCCGATTTATCTTCATAGGCGGTGGGGTACAGGGTGCCCGGTCCCTAACAGGCTGCCCCACAGCTGTACCGGGCTTCTTGGTACCTGACATTCAAAGGTTTGCTTTCCTACTATGGGTAAGTTCTTCTAAAATGGGGCCTGTATTATTATGTTCTAAATATTTTGAGTGAAATGACTAATCTAAAAAAAATCATAGGAGGAAAATGCTGCCAGCCACAGCAAGGGGGGCGGCCCGGTCACTCAATTCATTCGTAAAATGGTAAGAACAATCAATACTGTGGAGAAGTATTTTTTTATATGCAGTTATTAACTCATAAGCTACAGTATATCTCATCTCATTTCGACAACAGCTGAGGTCTCCATCTCCCCCTGGAGACCCCTGCAGGTCCCATTATGAGAATCATAAATAATATGTGCTAATGAGATATGAATTGATTATGTTGGAAAAGCTGACATTTTCATCCATCATTCTAAATGATGTTTAACAATGGATTACCAGCCAGTAATTCCTCTGATATGAGATTAAATAAAATAGCCGGCTGTTTCAGCAGGCTAGCTCAAGGAGATGGCAATAAATCTGCTCAATTACTGTATTACCAATCCGTTTTTCACTGCTAAGGATATTATTATTTCATTTAGACTTGTTCATGCATCATAGATTATTTTATTTCAGGCCGTCACTGGGAGAGACTGCAGCGTTTTATGCACTGAGCTGTGGCACGGAGGGTTTTGCGGGAGTACAGTAAGTGCCCCTCTGAGGGCCCAAGCACCCCAGGAGAGGCCGGCCAGTGCCCCAGGCTGAATGAGCGACCTGTGAGCCGCATTTTAGAGGGAAGCATTTCGCTTTCAACCCAATTTTCTTTACTTATCTGAAAAGTCTCAACCAAAGGATACTGCCCAGGAAACTGATCGATCGAAACAAGATTATCAGATCCTCTAAGATGATTTGGTCCTCATCTCAATCCTGTGGTAGATTGAGAATTAGATCACAGACCCTATCCTTTGGCCTGGGAAATTAGGTTAACGGCCACGGCAACACAAAGGGTGGCCTTTCTCCTCATGCCACGAAAACACACAGCATGCACACTTTGTTGATGAGGAAGGGGTTAGGTAGAAAGCGTTTTTCTGGTCTTCCAAGGATACTTGCTGTGTCCCACAATCTGATGAGGTCCTAGGCCATACTCAGGGTGTCAGTAATGGGCAAATAACAGAGGAAAAAGTGATCTGAAAACAAAAGATCTGCAATTCACTCCGTCATTCATGAAATCACCCATTTATCAACTGACTCAGGGAAGACAAGGTCAGCAGCGGCCCAAGGCCAGTCCCTGTGTGTACATGAGAACCGCATCAGCCAGAGGAAGTGGCTTTGTCGGTGCCTCCCAGGGAGACGCTGCTCCAGCCCCACGGCACTCTCTGCACTAGCTGGAGAGGCAGGACAGCAGCCTGTTCCACCATGAGCAGAGGACAATGCCAGCCTCTCGCCGCCCTTTATTTCAGAAGCTTATAGCGACACAGAGGCACGTGATGCTACTGGGGCCACCCGCAGAAAGAAAGCCAGGAAGTGTTACTCCGCGTGACATTTTAATGGGAGCTGGTGGGCAACTCTTCCTTTTTCCCCCAGACAGATGGCTCAGAAGAGGACTTTAGAGGCTCTTCCAGGGCATATTTCAGCAAGGGTCTAGAACTTGGTACCAGACTCAGCTTGAGATGGTGCTCATTTGCCTTCTTAGTCCTTGGCACACCACTCTTGGTCTTAAATCCTGTGCCCTGGAATTGTACATTAAGCAGCAGCAGCAAAACCAGCAAAGATGCCTGTGATGCAGCTGCAGAAAATGGAGAACCCTGGCTCACAGTGTGTGCAGGTGACCGCAGGAGGCAGATCTCTCTGGCAGACTGGAGATCTGGACAACTCCATGCAAGACTGATGGAGTCAGGCAGTGGAGACAGATTTTATCACAGCGCAGCATGACATTTCCGTGATAATTTAGGGCACAATATGAGTAGAAGGCAGGCATTGAAATGTGTAATAGTTGTGACTGTCCCATGACATGAGTCACTGACAATCATCAAGTTAAGGATTCTGGAATGGACTGATGTTGGTGACAGCATTGGTAGTCTTGGTAAATCAAGGTGTGAGGTGCACAGTAACCTTACATCTGCCCTCAGTCTGCGATGGACAGAGGTCTCCAAGGTCAGCTTCACAGAGGACCACATGTCCAGCAGACAGACAACAGTAGTTTGAGTCCAAGCCAGGCCTGGCCCACAGGCATAGCAGTGGACCTCATAGGGCACAAAGATGCAATTTTGTGCACAGGGCGCAAAGATGCAAAGATGAAAATTTTTCAAAATGACATTATACATAAATTTATTAATAGTCTCAAATCCTTATCCCTCTTTTTAAAAAATCTATCCCTTTTCCAGTGAGAGCTTATATTTTCCTTCATGAAGTAGGCAGAGTCTATTTTCCCTCTTCCAGTCTAAACTGTTCTTGTGGATTAATTGAGTAAATCTAGAAACACAAAGGTATGTGGTAGGAAATCTTAATCTGTGATGACTGAGATCACAGTCAACTTTGTCAACTTTTCTAGGCTATGGCACCTGAGTTTTGTTTAACAATCAGGCTAGATCTTGCTATGAAGATATGTTTTAGATGTGACTGACATTTAAATTATGTGTAAAATGTACCTAGAGCAGGTGACTTTCTACACTGTGAGTAGGGGTCTCTGCATTGAATTGTCTTTCTCCACTCTATGCCCAGGGCATCTATCAGAGACCCAAGTTAGCCTAAAGGCACTGTGAGATGGTGCACAGAAGCTGTATCAGGATTTGAGTTTCAATCAGTCTCTTCTTTCATCTCTCAAAGATACAGTTGGAAGATCCTTGTATTCTGACTTCAACTTTTCCCAAACCACGTTATTTCTGTTACCCTCTCCAACTCTGGGCCCTTTGTCCAACTGCCAGTGTTTCTCTTTTCAAACACATCAGAATTTTGTTGGAGACCAAAGAAATATTTCCTCTCCAGTAAATAAAAATGAGAACTATAAGCAAAACTAATGTCAATGTCCACCTGCCTCCAGATATACAGCAAAAATGTTTCATATTATTAGGGAGTAAATATACATCAGTAGAAACAGATGAATTATTTTCATTTATGTAATATAAATATAGCAATGTAGAGTTGATATGAATGAAACAAAAAAATAAAAAATATCATTTCAGAGCTGCCCTAAGATATAGGTATTTTCTTACTCTTGTTTCAGAAAGTTCATTTTATAAGGAATTTTAAAAAGTAAGGGAAGTTCATTTTACAAGGAATTAAAAAAGGAGAGGTGAGTTTCACTCAGGGTGCTGAGGCAGGAGAATCACAGAAAGTCTGAGGCTAGGCTGGGTTACAAAGTGAATTCAAGTCCAGCCTGAACTGCACACTGAAACTGTCTCAAAAAAAAAAAAAAAAACCCAAAGGAGGTAGAGAATTAATCTTTTAATTTTAAATATTTGTATTTGACTTTTGGTTTTTCTAAGAAACATGTGGGATTATGATGTACATGAAAAAATGGCTTATAATACTTTTAATATATTGTGCACATATGGATAAAGTATCATTAACTTAAAAAGAGTATTGTATTATCATTGTATATATTTTATTTTGATGAGCAGTAATTACAGTAAATGTATCTCTTTACTACCTGCAACACTGATTTGAGGCAAATCCATACAAGAAATGCATAGCAACTAGTTTGTCTTAGAAATTGAAAAATATCTTTTATTCTAGAGGAAAACTTTATAAGCCAAGCCCAAGGAATTTCTTAAGCTCTATAAAAATAAACCTTCATAGACTATGTTTTTTATGTAATGCTAGGGATTGAACTTGTGGACCTCTGAGCTACCTCTTCACTCATTTTTGAGATTTTGTGTTGGAACAGGTGCTCGCTGCATTGCTCAGGCTGGCCTCACGTTCACGAGCTTCCCCGGTAGACATGTGCCATCATGTCTGGCTCCTTGTCCAGCAGTAAGAGTGAGTCTGGCCCAAGGACCCGTCTCTCTTCTTGAGTCTAAGTTACGATGCAGTTGATGTGAAACAAGACATGATCAGTAAGAAAAACTTCTATCCTGGTGACACCAGGTGTTTCAGGGAGTGGGTTCATTGTAAGAAATGAAGAGAAAGTGGCAGATAATGCTGAGTGAAAGGAATGCAGAGTGGAGATGACAGCAGACTAGGGTGTGTCTACTGGAGGGATCATGTTAGTGAGCATAACTGTAGATAGATAGTAAGTGTCAGTTTCATAATTTTAATGCATGTCATTATTTTGTTGGTGTAAATATTTTGTGTTAACCTTAAGTTAAGTACCAATGAAGGAAACTGAATATTTCAGAATGAACTCAATGATATATTGTACCCGAGTCACTAAGGAGCAGACTAGAATTTTAACATCTGTTTTTCCAAAGATATTTAAGGTACTTATCTAAAAATCTTCTTTACAAATGAATGGACATTGGCTTATTTTTAAAACATAGGAGTTCTATACACTATATACTTGTCTACAAAACATATCTGAGGATGTTTAGACTAACACCATGTTCACAAATTATCACCTTAATGAACAGAAATTATCCACATAGTTCTAAATATCATTTTATATTGCCACAAGATTTGAGAGATAACATCTCAATACAGCATAGAAAACTATGGAACCTACAGCCATAGTGGAAATCAAATTTAGGGATATTATTGAATTTACTTAGTTTTTTTTGTTTTTTAAATTTTATTTAAAGAAAAAAACATAAAAAGCGTAGAAATAATTTTAAAAAACAGTAAGAAATCACTAGTTGCTAAATTATATATTGTCCTCTTAGAAATAGTTGTTCAAGTCACAAAAGTAAAGGATACAAAGTGGAAATTTAAACAGTGATACTGCAAACAGTTCTGTTCAACAATCCAACAAAAACTTAGTATTATGGTTATCAATCCTACACACTTAACATAAATGCAGTTATATCTTTTAGAGCACTTTCTTTTTTCTCTCTTTTTTACAGTAGAAATTACACATTTTGGGTTTTATTACTCCTACATTTCTTATTACTTTTTATACTAGAGATACAATGTGATATTGATAAATATGTTTCTTATTTATTTCACTAATGAGGATAGCCTCAAGTTGTCTCCATTAGCCTATAAAGGCCTCAAGATTGTCCTTTTTATAGCTGAGTAATATTCTATTGTATAAAAATACCACATCTTTTTCATCCACTCTATGATTGATGGGCATCTTGGTTATTTCCAAGATTTAGTTATTACAAAATATGCTGCTACAAACATGGGTGCACATATATCCCTATGATATGATCTTTTCAGTTTTTCTGGGAAAATACCCAGGAGGGGAATAGCTGAGTTGAATGGAGCTTCCACTCCTAGTTCTCTGAGAAATCTCCATATTGATTTCCATAGTGGTTGCACCAGTCTACACTCCCACCAACAGTGAAGCAGTGTTCCTTTTCCCCTGCAGCCTCACCAACATTTGTTATCAGTTGTTTTCTTGATGGCAGCTATTGAAATGAAATCTCAATGTTATTTTGATTTGCATTTCTGGAATGACAGTGATGGTGAACATTTCTTCATGTATTTATTTTCCATTTGTATATCTTCATCTGAGAACTGTGTGTTCATCTCAGATGCCCATTTTTGGAGAGGGTCTTTGAATTTGTGGGGCTTGATGTTTTTAAATTCTTTATATGTTCCTGATATAAGTCCTTTGTCTGAGGGGTTATTGGTTAAAATTCTTTCCCCATTTGTAGATTTTCTTTTCACTCTGTTGGAAATAGTTGTTCAAGTCACAAAAGTAAAGCATACAAAGTGGACATCTGAAGTGAAGAAACTTTTCAATAATATGAGATCCCAGTTGTTTATTCTTTGAAGTGTCTCCCATGCAGTTTTCATGTTGTTCATGAATTCTCTGCCTACCCTTATGTATACAAGACTTCAACCTATCTTATCTTCCAGTAGATTTAGTGTTTCTGTTTTAAGATTTAGGTCTTTGATCCATTTAGACTTTAGTTTTGTGCATGGTGATAGGCATGGGTCTAGTTTCAGTCTTCTGCATGTGGAGAGCCAGTTTTTCCAACACCATTTATTAAAGAGGCTATCTTTCTTCCAGTGAACATGTTTCACCCCTTTGTCAAATATCAGGTGGCTGAATTTACTTAATTTTTGTCTTATAAAGAAAGCACTGTTATTACTCTATTTTAGAGGTACAAGTAGAAATGCCTAAGCCTAAGAGAAAGTTAGTAGTGTGCTTTGTCCAAGGTCACAAACATACTGAGTTTTGGAGGAAAGGTAAAATCTCAGTTCTGTCTGACTCAAAGTTCTACTGTTTAATCACTAATGATGTTCCTAAACTTGAAAAATCTTTGTTTTCAGTATTATTTTTATGACTCTTAGTTCACCTCAAAATTAAATAGATCAGGTGTGTGCAAAGTACCGAAATAACATTGAAATACTTATGCAAACTGCAAATCAACGTCTACAAAGTGACAGGGCAGGTAGTGTGAAAGCTGACAGGTTCTTTGGCAGGTGCTGAGGAAGGATGTGCAGGTCTCCATGGGACCAGACTGGGGGAGGATACACAGCAGTGACAGAACCTTCATAGTACACTTCCGCGGAATCCCAGGGAAAGCAGGAAATGGGCCGGGTATAACTCAGTGCCAGTGGTGTCAGTTCTCCTCTTTCACATTTCACATGAGTGTCCAGTGAGGCACCGAGCAGACAGAAGGAACCTCGTTTGGAGAGGAAGATGATGGTGTACTGCTGGAGCACACATACTTGTCTGTAAAAGGGATTCTACTGTCTACTGAACTTCAGTGAAAATAAATGCCAAGTATCTTTTCTTAACCCAGGGTCTATTTTGATATATTGTACTTTTGTATTAAATGTAAGGCTAGGGTCAAAGTTTCTATTTTTGCCTATGGAAGTCCTATTGCTGCAGCATCATTTATTTAAAAGCTAGTTGTCCTCCTTTGAATTGCTTTTTTATCTTTGTCAAAAATCAGTCAGATGTGTTTGTATGGCCTATTTCTGGGCTCTCCATTCTGTTCCATTGATCCAGATGTCTATCCTGGGGTTGCCCTCCCTTGATTAATGCAGCTATACAGGAAGCCTGAACATCAGAGGCATAATTCTTCTGTAGAACTATTTTAGATGCTCTGTGGCCTTTTCCTTTCATATATATGCTTGAATAAGCCTGGGTGTGTGTCTGAAAAATACATTGCTTACATTTTGAGAGAAACTGCTTTAAAATTAGCAATTGATTTTGATTGAATTGATATCATTACTATGCAGAAACTTTCAATCTAAGGGCACAGTATGTCTCCACTTATTTATGTATTCTTTTATTTCCTTTTTATCAGCATTTTATAATTGTGAAGCATATAGATTTGCCCATATTTTGACATATTTATGCCTAAATATTTAATTCACTTTGAAGGGAATTTCAATAGAATTATGCATTTAATATTGCCTTTCATAGGTCCATTGTTAATATTTGAAAATGAAGTTGATCTCTTTATGTTGAAATGCTACCTTAGAAGCTGATATTTTTGTGTTTAAATGCTATCTCAGATCATGCTGAACTCATTTATTTCTAGTTATAGAAGTTGGAAGATGCTCCGGTAACCTTAAAGCGATTGGCTCTATGTTACTTGGTGTTTCTTCGCAGTCTGTATGCCTTTTACTTTCTTTGTCTCAAGTGTCTTACTGAGCAAAGCTTCCCATTCTCTTAATTAGTAGATGTGAGCGCGGACCATCGTTTTGTTATTGATCTGAGGATGAAAGAAAGTATTAAACCTTACAAAATAAACTAGAGTGTTAATTGTAGGTTTCTTGCTTTTTCAAATTGAAGAATTTCCCTCCTTTATCTGACCTGTCACAGTTTTTTCTATCATGAAAGAATGCTGAGTTTCATCAAATAATTTTTCTGTGCAACTTGATTTTATTATATTACTTTTCTTTGATAGCTTTTTGAAAGATTAAACTGATTGATTTTCAAGCTTTAAGTGAGTCTTTCACACTCGCAAAATGCAGCACACTTGCCTATTTATTGCATTTTATATGCATTGCTAGATTGAGTCTGCTAATATTTTGTGAAGAGGCTTTGTATCTCAATTCTTGAGATATATGAAATATGATGAAAATATGCTGGTGTTTAAATTTTAAAAATTTATTACAATAAGACACACATTGCCATTGTCTCTTCGCACAAAATACTGTCTTTTGCTTCAAATATACTTATCGTATAGCTTTTGTCTCTTTCTGAAGTGGTTCTACCAATTCTCTTTCCTGAGTATCTTTAGTTGCAGTGTTGTGGCTGCCTCAACATTCTGAATCAATGTAAAATATTGACCTTCCATGGTTATTTTGACTTTTGAAAAGAGCCAAAAGTCACAAGATGTCTGATCTGGTGAGTAAAGTGGGTGAGGACATACTCAAAGTTTTTACGATCTTGCCTGTCTGTAGGATGGCAGTCAGCAGCATTCACCATATTTTTATTACACTGGATAAAGATAGATAAAACAAGACTTTCAGAGCTTCATCAGAAAGTAGCAAGAACAACAGCAAAAGTCTGTTCAGGGTAACAGGGAGCATTTTGAGGGAGATTAGTGGCAATGTGTCTTTTAGTACAATGAATTTTTCTATTTAAATTTCATTTATTTTGATCACCCCTTTTTACTTAATTGTCATTTTCTTTTTATCACTATTTCTTGCATCTTTTAAATTAATTCATCTACATAAGTTTGGTAAAAATCTCTAATGAAGTCTTACAGGTTCAGAGATTTCTATTCAAAGGCTGTTAATTATAATGTGATTGTCATGGTTATAGGACTATTCTGGTCATTTACTTGACTGAGTTGGGTAATTTGTACTTAGGAGATATTGAATATTTTCTTCTACTTCATTAGACTCACAAACATGAAGTTCACGATAGCTTGTTATTCTTTTGATGCCTGCAGACTTTGTATAGTTATCTTTTTTTACATGTTTTGTTGGTGAATTATATCTTCTCTTTTTAACTGAAAATTTCTCCAGAGTATAATTGAGTTCATTATTTTTTCTATCTTTCTATTTTTTCTGTTTTATTTTCATGATTTCCTCTATTGGTTCAGTTTTCATCTTCATTAATTTGTGCTGTTACTTTTATCATAGCCTTCCTTCTACTTGTTTTATTTGATTTCCTCTCCTTTTTCCAGTTTCTTGAGGTTGGACCTTAGATTGCAGTACTATGAGCCTCTCTCTAAATGATGTTAGCATCATCACACAAATTTGAAATGTAGAGGTTTTTTTCAACCCTCTTTGGTATATGGATTATATAAAGTGTGCTCTTTATGTTTGAAGATACTTCTGTGCTTTTTGTATTTTATCAATAGTTTGATTTCATTGTTGTTAGACAACTATTCTGGATTATTTTAATTTTTAAAAAATTGTTAAGGGTTTTTTATCTTGTAGAATATAATCTATCCTGGGAAATTTCCCATGGGTGCTTGAAAAAATGTACATTCTGTTTTTGTTGGTAGAGTATTTTATTTCAGTCAAACAGGTCCTTCTAAAGCATGATATTAAGTATTTACATATCTTGGTGCAGTTATTTTGGTCTGGAAGTTCCATAAACTGATGATGAGTGGGAAGTTGCATGAATTGTTTTCTCTTTCATCTCTATTAGCTTTTCTTCACATATGCTAAACTCCATTATTTGATGCATACAAATTGAAGATTGCCATATCTGCTTTTTGGATTAACTCCTTTTTAATACTTTCTTTAGCCTTTGTAGCCCTAGATTCCTATTTCTCTCGTCATTTTGTTGACTTCCTACAGGATACTTGAACTTTTTTTGTAGTTCAGTTTTTATTTATCTATAATATGCATATTGATTTGTATGGATTTATCAATTGTTGCTCTAAGTATTACAATATATACATACATTTTTCCCAGCATGTTGATATCGAGGTTTTACTATTTCAGTTGAAATATTGACACATTCATTAATTCAGTCCTTACCCCATCAATATTTTAAGCATAATTCTTTTGAGAATTTATTCTATGCATGTTAAACAACATTGTATCCAACAGTGTTATCATTTTTTGCTACAGTGATGAAATATGAATAGTAATGTGGTTATTTCAACTAGTGTGACTGAATAGAATATGTTGAATTTCCTTATTTCACCTAATCACCTCAGGCTAATGCCATTTAAAATCTCACCATGGCTCTTGTTTTCTTTCTACACATCCCCCCACCTTTCTTCTATGTCACCCTTTGCATATCTGTTATATTTAGCTATTGTTAAAGGATAAATCTACAGGTGACAAAATCTCTTAAATTTCCTTCAGATGAGAATGGCCAAATGTTTCATCAGTCCTCAAGGACAGATCTGATGGATACAAAATTATTTTCTTTCAGCGCTTTCAAAACGTTGCCACATTTATGAATTCCATGGTTTGTTGATGAGAAACTTGGTCTCCTTCAAATCAGCTTCCTTGACAGATAATGTGCTATTTCTCTCAAGCTGCTTTTCAAAAAATTGTCTTCAGATATCAAAGTTTAATTATCACATATTTTCTTTACAATTGCTTTGGGGTTGTTTGGGATTTGTAAAACGTCTTAATCTGCATAATTCTCTGTATTTGGTGTGTTTTCAGGTATTACCTAACATCATATATAATTCACCAAAGTAATACAATGATTTCTTTGATACATTTGTGACTTTTCTTCCGGATTTATAGTACGCTGAATGCTCTCCTTTCTCACACATTCATGAGACTCTATTTAATTTTATTCTGTACTGATTTATTTTCTCTTTGTTTTTGCAATTGAGTAAACTATAGGGTGGCACTCTCGTCAAAAACTGACTCTATTCTTTCTCATATTCACCATGCTCTTTAAACCATCCCAGGGAGTCTTTTACTTAGATTCTTACAGTTTTAGTTCTGTATTTTCTATGTTGGTCAGTTTACAAAGTGTATTTTTTTAATGAAACTTTCTGTTTTTTTTAATTTTAAGTTCATTCCTAACAGTCTAATCAACAGCTTCCCGATGACTCATTTACATTTTTTGTCAGATAATGCTCCCATTTAATTCCTCTGCATGGCTGGGAAGGAGCACAACTGACTTGCTTTTCTCATGAGGTTGTCTTTTTTGTGATTACTTTTTTCATGAGTGATTTTTAGACGTCCCAAATACTTTGGATATCATATTTGGAATGCCTTGAGTGTGTTTCTATCTTCTAGTTTTGCATATAGCCTGTATTAGTATGTAGGTCATGGCTTGGTCTTGAGATCTGTTATTCCAGCAAGTGTTTGCCCTCACTCTTGAAGCTCTCTCAGCAGAAATGAATCTTGTCAGTTTCAGTTTGGTTCTGCTGGATCTCAGCACCCTGCTTGTAGCACTGCTGGTTATAGCTACATGGGCTCTGGGTTACTGGGTTTAGACTGTGAGTTTCTAGGCTTGTTGGTGCCGCAGGAGCCAGCAGATAGAGCCCCAGCTTCCCAGGAGGAGGGAGTGACTCCACCTGTCTTGGCCATGCCTGGCCCTGGACAGGTTTACTCTCTGCTGCAGGGGCCTGGGGAGTTGTGGAACCCTGAGTGGGTCTGGGGGCATTGCCATCACCTCTGTCTTTTGGAAGGACTTGCACAGTCTGCAGCCATACCTGACTGGACCTGTGACTTCTCAGAAGAGTCTCCATCCGTTGCCAGACACACTTTCCCCTTCTCTCCTGAGCGCTAGCTTGCTTGACTGTGCCATGGTAGACCTTGCTCAGGACCCTCCAGCATCTACTGTGGAAGACAAAGGAACTCCAGGATGCATACTGCCTCTTGTTCCTTGAGCCTTGACCCTTGGTGAGTCGTTTCCCCATCTTCCTGTCCCACTGTGATTTTCTATTATTCCCAGGGTCTTTAGTGATATGTAGGGGAAAGTGAAGGGAACATTCAGCCTGTGCTAGATGTCTTAAAACCTGGGCTTTTCACTTCTGAGTCAGGATTGCTTCTGAATATTTTTTTTGGATCTATGGTCAAGAAGTCTGCAGCATCTTGTAAAAGGTTTTCAACTAAAGACAAGACTGTGAGATTAAACTGCTGGCATTCTCAAATTGTCCACCACGGTATGAAGATGTGGGAAGCTAACTAGGCCAAATGCTTAGGACCACTGTCTAAGCCACATTCATGCTGAGGAAAAGAAGCCTAAATTCAATGTAATAAACCCGAAGAGGATGAACCAGTGTTAGGGGTAGGGTTAGTAGAATTGGGATTAGATTTAGTAGGGTAGTATATGTGCGTGCTCTTATCCTTGATAGAAAATCATGAAATTTGTCCATCTTATGGGAGTTAAAATATCTTATTTTTAGTGTCCTAGAGGCAACAAATTAAAAAATAATGATGCTGAGTAATAAAACTGAAACCACTATGAAATTGTCTCGGCTGGATGCCAAAAATCAACATGTACACATAAGTAAGACTAAATCAGCAGCAGAGATGTTGGGAATTAAAATAAAACCAATATTCTGCAGCAAGCCGAGAGGGCAATGATGCCTATGAACAATATTTAGATGGTAGTATTATTGAACATTTTCTTTAATATTCTGACCACATTAACAACTGTTATTCATGATTCTGAAACAATTTCTCATGCCAAATTATGTTTAATGACATCATTTTTACTTTATTTGGATAATCACACAGCTTACGCCAAGACCTGTGGGTTGGTGAGCATTTGATGGATTGTGAAGAAATGAGACACATTGCCCCTGGGTTAAAAAACTTCTTCATTCTCTCTTCCTGAGGTCAAGTGACACAGGGCAGAGAGGTCAAGGGTTCCTACAATCACTTGGTGTCTGGGGAATAGAATTTTTGGCCTGAAATATATCACAGTGTATCCAAACACAGTGAATTTCTTAACAAAAGAAATTTCCAAGATTAGGAGTAGAGACTTCTAAACCCTATTCACCTGCGAAGGACATTAAGACAAGAAACAATTTTGAAGGTCACAAACTGTAAAAACAGTTTTAATAAGAATTTAAGATGCCTTTCAGTATTTAATAGGGGTTGACCAGATTTGAGAATATAGAAATTTTCATAAACATTAGATATTCTTAATTAAATTAAGAAAGGTTAGTTGACTTATCCTAGACCCAACTCCAAACGAATGCATTTTATTTTTTATACTAGAATCCTACTATAGGATGCATTAAATATTTCATGGGGCTGATTTTATGTGATATTCTAAGCTTGTGAATACATGACCAGTGAATAGTCATGTAAAAAAATAAATGTAACTTGAATGCAAATAAAAATTAGGAGTAGAAATTAATTCACAAATGTGAATTGCAGTTTCTCCAAGAATGAGTTCTTTCAGGTGATTTAAAGTACTGAAAGAGCATGTTATTTATATAAATTGTTATCAAAATTTGTTTTACATTATTGTCAAGCATGATGTTTTGATATTCATAGACACAGCGAGCTGAACATCCCAGTCAAACTAATAAGCACATCTATTTCTTCACAATGTGACTCTTCTTGTGCTGAGAAATTTAAAATCCACTCTCTTAGCACATTTCAAATATACAAGTATGTGTCGTCTAATTAATACTTAAGAAAATTTCTGCATGTTCAAATTTTGCAAAGCAGTAATCAATTTTTATTTCAATGTTGATAGTAATTTTTCATTCTCAGTTTAATCAGGTTTTACAGTTGTATAAATAAAGGGTTTGATATTTTCAGTTAATAAACATGAACATCTTGCATTTAATACTAGCCTTTTTAAAGCTGTGACTTTGGGATTTAAGTTTTTGAGAATGTGGAATTTGTAATGCACCCTGTTTTCTCTCTAAAACTACTGAGTCTAGTACAACTAAAAATAAAAACCAATCTCAAAATTTTTATTGCACTTGGTAAAACAGTGCTCATCCTGACTTTAGATAATTGAATAGGTGTCTGCACGGAATTGTTCAGGAACTCTAGCCTAATTGGGACTCCATTTATTTCCCTTGTCTATAAATTAATTTGGGTGGAACTAGACACTTTAAAGTGTTACCAGCTGTACGATTAGGTCAGCTAACTACCCCTAGGCCACAAGGAAATGAAAAAAACCACACAGATTCAGGCAGCTTACTTTATTGTAAATATGATTCTGAATCTTATGCATGGAAAAGGATATTGAACTAGTGAATATGAGACATACCAAATATAAATTTTACCCCAGCATAATTATGTGTAATTTTTCAAAGGCTAGAAAATGTGGGTGAAATCCAAAAGAAAGTTAAATCAAATAGCTGTAAGTGTCCAATTTTGAAACTGCATTCAGTGGGCTGCCTCCAGCAATGGGAAAGGACATTTAGATCTGTCAAACAAAGGTGCCCATGCCCTTCTTGTGAAATATTTACAGAACAGAAGAGAATAAAAGCAGGACGAAGATACTTGGTAGAAATGACCACGCTCTAGCATGGCTTTCATTTTACTTTCTTTGAAAAGATTATCTATTTAAACATGTTAAAGGAGTAAATAACATAGAAGGACTTATATTGAGAACCAAGTTGCCTAATCAGGGGACCTCAGTCTGAACCAACTTTGAGAGATAATTCCACTGAATCCTTTTGTTGTCAGCTACTCCAAGCCTTGTACTTGTGTAACCATTTCCCAATTCATTTTGAGATGTTCTGTGTTCACCACCTGCAGTGTTATGAGCACTCACAATCTGATGCAGAAACTCTTCTACTTCATTCCTTTCTTTACAATATTAATATTTATTAACATTTTCATTGGTTAGTTTAATTTTTCAGTTGTAAAATAATTATAGATTTACAGGAAGTTGTAAAGATGGAACAGAGAGGTTCTGTAAAGTCTCTACCCCATTTGCTGTTGGTTATATCCTAGATAACTCAAATAGAATGCCTAGATCAGGAAATCGACACTGGCACAATGTTTATTTATGGCTATGCACCATTCCTTACATGTGTAGGTTTGTGGAATCATCACAGTGATATAGCAGTACTCCACCTTCACAAAAATCTCCCTGTCCTACTCTTTATAGTCAAAATCACTCATCAACTTCATGATGCATACCCCTGAAAACCATTATTCTCATCTCCAGCTCTGTAGTGTGGTCATTTCAACAAGGATTTTAAATGCTATTATTTACTATGTAACCTTTGAAAATTGATTCCTTTCACCTAATATAAGACCTGTGAGAGTCACCAAAGTTGTTGAACTATCAGTAATTTGCTCCTTGTTATTGTTGAGTATTATTTATGTATTGTATAGATTTTTAGTGATTTTTATTGTCCTGAAGTCTTTTTTTAACCCATTATAGGACACTTGTTTTTAGTTTTTGTATATTACTGATCAATCCACAATAAACATTAGTGGACAAGATTTTGTGTGAGCATAAGTCTCCATTTTTCTGGATGAACGCTCAGGAGTGTGATTTCTGGGTCCTGTAATGGTTGTATGAGCGTTATAAGATTTTAACTCAATTTTTTTTCCAGAATGACTGTACCATTTTCTATGCTGACTAGTGGTATCTGAGTGATTCAATTTCTTCACATCTTCACAAGCATTTTGTGTTTCCTATTTATTTAGCTATCTTGATAAGTATGTGACTGTGGCTAACCATTTTAATTCACTTTTCTCTAAAAGCTAATGATGTTGAACATCTTTTTGTGAACTTACCTGTGATCAGTCTATCTTCTTTGTTGAAATGTCTCTAGATTATTTGCTCATGTTTTGATTGTGTTATGTGCTTTCTTTCACTGCTGAATTTTGATAATCTTTATTTATTTTAGATACTAGTACATATTAGACATGCTTATAAATATTTTCCTAGTTGTAGCTTATCTTTCCATTCTCTTAAGATCAGTTTTAGACCAATATTTTTTATCATAATAATTAAGTAAATTCAGTGATAGCCACAAATTTGATTTCCACTATAGGCATATTGTTCCATAGTTTTTAATGATTTATTGAGATTATATCTCTTTATTTATTGAGCTTATATCTCTCAGATGTTGTGGCAACATAAAATTATATATTTGGGTTTGTGTGGATAATACATATCTGTACAGGTAAGAAACATAGTGGGAACATAGTGTTGGTATACACATCTTCATCACCATATCATCAGGTATGCTTTGTAGACATGTATATAGTGCATAGGGTTCTTATGCTTCAAAATATAAACCAACATCCATTCATCTGGGAAGGAGCCTGTTAGATAATTATCTTCATAACAAATTCAATATGTCAATTTTTTACTGTATTAATTATGCTTTTAGTGTCAAGAACATTTTCACTAGCCCTGGATCATAGAAATTTTCCTTAGTGTTTTGTTTAAAAGTTTTACAGTTTATGTTTGGCATTTGAATCCATGAATAGAGTTTTCAGTAAGTGATGTGATCTATGACAAGTTTCATGTTTCCTACATAAATTCAACTTTATTTCCTTCATTAATATTTTTCCTATTAAAAACTTAAATGACTATTGTATTTCCTCTGCCTTTACATGCAAATTATCAAATAATCTGATTCATGTGTATGACAATTATTTCTGGTAGGCAATCTGTTAAAACTTTACATGAATTTGGTGAATTCATTATTTTACTATGGTAAATCTTCTCATCTATAATCATAGTACACTATGTATTCCATGCTTATATATATCTTTGTTATTTCTATATTTTATACTTTTCAGCATATAGACATCATGAATTTTTGTTAAATTTATAATCAAATATTTTTGGAGTGATCATAAATGCTTTTATATTAAATTTAGTTATCATCTACAATATGCTGTAGAAATAAAGTTCATTTTTCTGTTTCTTGTGTATCCTGTGACCTTGTTCAATCCATATATTAATTCTAGAAATTGTATTTGTATAATTCATATAAGTGGTAACTGAGACAGCTTTCTTGCTTCCTTTCTGATCTGTATGTCATTTGTTGACCTACTTCCCTGAGTAGAATGTTCAGTATTGTGTTGAAAGTGGTGACCATAAACATAGTTGCCTTATTCCTAATTTTAAAGAATAAGCATTAAACATAATGTTAGCTAGAAGTTTTTTAAGATATTCTTTATCAAAATGAACATGTCTTACATAGCTCTATTTTTCTTAATAATTCTATCATGAATAGTTGTTCAGTATTGACACATGCATTTGTTTCATTGATTGACATGATCACGTGATTTTCTTCCTCACTTAGCCTGCTAAGAGAGTGGGCTACATGAATTTTCAGGCATTGATACTTGCATCCCTTGGATAAAGTTCATGTGCTCATAGCATATAATTTTTATGAATTACTGAATTTTTTACAATACTTTGTTAAGGATTTCTGCATCTGTATCTATGATGATTATTGGTAATTGATTTATATTATTATTTTCACACTATATGTTTTGCTATTAGAATAATATTATATTTTACTTTATGACATAAAAACTGGTCTTAACTCTTCTATTTCACCAAAACAATTATAGAGAATTGGTGTTAAAACACTGTAAAACCATTTTGATCTAGATATTTCTCTTCTGGCCAGGTTTCAATTTTAAGTTCATTTTTCTTAACATGTACAGGGACATTTAAATTTTTTCATATTACATGAGTTTGAAGAGTTTGTGCTTTTGAAGGATTGGTATCCCCATTTTGAGGAACTATATGCCCCAGTTGTAGGATGTCTACACTTGTGTCTGTGTCCTTCCTGTTTGCTTATGTCTATGGGACCTTCACTGATAATCCTTATTTTATCCACGATGTTACTAATTACATTTTCTTTCTTTGTTGCTTTGTCATTTTTGTCTAGAAGTTGGCCTATTTTATTGTTCTTTTCAAAGAATTAATTGTTTCATTGCTTTTCCCTTTGTTTTCCTCTTTTTATGCTTGTGGATTTCTGCTTACAGTTTTGTTCCCTTTTTCTGTGTTTATTTTCTTCTCCCCTTTCATTTTGGTTCTTGAGGTGGAAGCTTGAATTGCTTAGTTGATATTTATTCTCTACTTGAAACTTTACTTTATTTGAATTGTTCAATAATTGTATATATTTCTAAGATACAGTGTGATGTCTTGATCACACTTATAATCTGGGAAATGATCAAATCACACAAATTAGCCTGATGCATCACCATAAATATTTACCACTTATTTCTCATGAGAACATTGACATCTGTTTTTAGCTACTTTGAAACATGACACATTTTTGTCAGTTAAAAACTCTAATAACCCTACCGTGCAATAGAACCTCAAGACCTACTCCTGTTGACTATAAGTTTGTATCTGCTGCTGGACCTCTGGCTTCCTGTCTGCTACTACCTCCTGATGACCACTGGTCCACTCTCTTTGAGTTGAAGAAACAGCAAGTTCTATCATTTGCCACAACATAGATGAACTTAGAGGACATTAGGTTAAGTGAAAGCAACCAAACTGAGCCAAATATTGCATGATCTCCTGGTGGAATTATCTCTCTTTTTCATACAAACATTCAGTTCCAGAAACCCTAAATTTCCCTCCCACCATGTTTACTGTATCCTGTACACTTCTCCAGCAGCTTATCTGAGGCATATGAGGCAAAAAGAAATCCAGATCCACTGGCCAGCCACTCTGCCACCAGGAGCCCTATTTCTGGACTTTGTGTCACCTCCATAGTGTTGGCACATGCTTATCAGTGAACAGAGAGACAGCTTTTTCTCTGTCAGTCAGAAGTGGAAGTCCTTTTTAATGCGAGCTCTCTTGAGGCATTTTACTTTTGTTTGTATGTTCCTTTCCTTTGTTTTGTTGGTGTTTTCTGAAAGCAAACACCTGGTGCCCAGAAGAATCCGGACAAGTACAAGTCAGAAAATAAGTACTGTTTGGTTTTCAGTTTTCAGGGAAGACTCAGAAGACAAGCATAGATATGCAGTAGAATATAGAGTATACTGGGAAATTCAGCATTTCTGACTTCATTGAAGGAGTAGGGAGTGAACTGGGAGAAAGGAAGGGCAGAAATGCACCTCACTTCTCTCTCCTGTCCCGGCTCTTACACAGCTGCCGCCATGTGGGTTAAACATATCCCGGTAGCTCAGACTGTGTGTCTGCGACTCCAGATCTCACCTGCTTTCCCTCTGTCTCAGCTTCTTAGAGTGAACTTTCCTTTAAAGCAGTCTCATTACATTCAGAACCAGAAGACACCTCCAAAGAGGCATCATGAAAATAGCTCGGCCTGCAAAGTTCTGAGCGTTTTCTGTCTGCCCACTTCTGTAAAGCACAGATAATGTCTGAAATGTTCCGTGTCTTACTGTGCTTGGGCCTCCGCAGCTGAGACCCCTTGCTAACACCATGCCCTTTGAGAACCTAGGCTCCTTGCCCTATTCTTTGCTGCCTAGGTTTTTGCTTCCTGATGCCTGCTCCAGGTTATTGGAAAGCTGGCTGTACCTCTGTTTTTCTTTGGCCTTGTGAAGCTCACCTCCCTCATCATCTGGCCTACTTTTTCCAGCTTTAGTTTCACTTCCTCCGCTTTGAGCCATCTGCTTTCCAGGGTACCTCCTCATCTTTCTGATAGGCAGTGCTAATTTCCCAGGTACCTACGATTAAAGCAACTTGGAGGGAATTTCATTTTATTGTATGAAGCACATCTTTTACAACTGTGAAAGTCACTTGTTATTAAATGTATCTTGTAAGCCTGTGTAACATATTGTGAATTCATAAAGTTTGCATGGTTATTTTGGTTTAAAGCTGAAGATGAGAAGTGAGGGAGCCAGGAATCTATATTCCTTTATCTCATTGTGTCTCCTATGCAGGAATTCCAATGCAGACTGCAAATGAGAATCTCTGGGAACACTAAACAGAACTAATCCCCATTCCTTCTCAGAACAGTTCAGTCAGACTCTCTTGGACTGGAAGCTGAACTAATGATGCCACCATCTCCATCAATTCCAAGCTTGGAAATGGAAAAATATTTCCACACACTGCTAATAAATGATTGTTATAAGCAGCTGAGTTAGTTAGACATATAGGCAATGAGACAGGGCCTAGGTCTTGGAAGGAACAAGAGCAGAAGCCCAGGCACCTTGCAACTGTGGAGCGACAGACACCTGTTGTGGGCCAGGCCTCAAGACAAAAGATGAAACAAATGCACCCACATCCTAAGGACTGGTATTCTAAATAGTTTTCTATCACCCTGAGGAAGTCAGGAGTCACTATCTCAACCTTCTATGGGAAGGGTCACTGCTCCCTAAGAATGCCCACTGTCTAAGTGATTCACTTCCCCCATTGTCCCTGACTTAATCAATTTTACTTGAACAATTAATCTTATTGGTTAACCATAGTTCTGTCCCACCTTATGCCCATCTGCCTTGTGAGTTCCCAGTTTTCCCCACCTTGAACCCATCTCACCCCATGATTTTAACTATACAAAAGTCTCTAGAAAAGACACAATGTCTTTGGCAACCTGCTTGGGACCCCTTCTGTCTCTCTCAGAAGTTTTCTTTCTCTCAATAAATATATTCAGCTTTTAACCTCCATTGTTACTAAAATTCATTCTTCAATTTTAGAGAACACAAACTCATCCCGGACATATAGTAGGTAAGGAGTTTCATTCCCCTGTGTCACTATGCAGGAATTCCTCCACAGACTGCAAATTAGAATCTCTGGGAATACTGAACAAAACTAATCACCACTCCTGAGAACAGTTTGATCAGAATTTCTTGGACATAGAAGCTGAGCTAATGATACCACCATCTCCATCAACTTCTAGTTTGGAAGTGGAAGAATATTTCTACACACTGCTAACAGATGAGTATGATTCGACATACTACTTGAGTTTTAGAAAAATTTGATGTTTCAAAATAGCTGAAATAGAAAATATCTTGATTATATGTGTGCATATGAATAAGATTACTCAGAAATTATGAATCTCATAATTTGTGTCATACCAACAAAATAATGAACAAGAAACAGTCTATGCTTCCTCATGGGCGGGTCGGTGAGTCTTGTGTTTTGATGAATCCTGAATTCTTCTGCAAGGAAAGACGTTGTAGCAGTCATTTGGGATTTCCATTCAGATGAGAATGGGCTACCCAAAGTCACCTTGTTCCCTTGAGTGTTTTATTTTAAGGACGCAGGCTACTGGGTGATCATTCCATGCAAAAGTTGGATCTTGCAAGCCTGAGAACAGACAGGGTCTTGCTGGCCCTTTCAGCACCTGGAGAGAGGGCAGTAAGGCGGACTTTTGCAGAAGGAGGTGTTGCCTGCATCCAAGATATCTGTCTTCCAACACCAGAATGTGGCAGGAACATCACTGCATGGTGCAAAACTGAAGACCCTGTACAGTTTCCTGCCATGCATGAGCCCTTAGAATTAGGTTCGTACTACTTGGTTGGGCTCAGAGTCAAACTGGTTTTGATTTATAAAAGTAAAGAACAACTACCATATGTTATACACCTTGACCCATGTCTTATCACTGCTTTGTCTGAGGCCTGTCCTGATGTTCAGTGGCAAAATGTGACATCACTGAGATGCTGCTGGCCCTCCCTCCACTCCAGACACCCTGCTTCTTCATTCCCGCCTTTCTGGACAGTGACACGGTGTTTCACCATCTATTTCTCTTATTCCTGAAGTTGCTGTGTCAACAGTCAAGATCTGAGTTGCCCCATGAAGGCTCGTGCACCGTCAGAGTGAGGGAGGAACCTGCTCTTGGCAGAGTACCTCGCTGCCCACCAGTTTTCCTGGGCTCACGTGAGTCAGCGAGCTGCCTTCAGCCTCCAGTGAAGCACAGAAAGGAACACAGAACGTCAAGAATGCCGGCCGCTGAGGACCTCCTGAGCCTGCCTTCCACTTTGTCAGTATGTGTCTGTGACACATAATAAATGCATGCATCTTGAGAGCTGGTGCGGAGTCACACAGTGTGTGAGCCTTTGTACTTCCCCTCCCCGCCCTCCTTTCACAGCTCCTCTTCCCATCTGTACAGTCGACCTTTCTGTTTCCTGCCACCTTTGTTCCATTTTGCTCTTTAAATTATTTCTATTTTTTGGTTTTCCTACAATGATTAATCTATTTTTCACTATATACATGCTTTAGGGTCTCTGTTTTCAGATTAATATATACATAACCACCAACATCAGGTCTGGCGCAAGATTTTAGTTAAAGGTTTTGACTAAAGTGTTCCATGGATCCTACAAATCCTTTTACACCTATCACAGGGCATCTGCTTCTGAGTCTGCTGTGCCCAAAAGATGACGCCAGGGTCAGGCACTCCCCGGGGTGAGAAGACAAAGGATACCACGTGCTCGCCATGGCAGTGGGTGGCAAGGGAAGGCGGCACTCCATCCAGAAGGAAACTTACTGCTTTCCTGCCACTTCCTGTGCTTACAGTTAAAACTCCAAACATTTTGTTTAAAATTTTCTGGTTTTAACAGGACCACCTTTCTCCCTGGGTTATCTATCACTCAGAATCACTTTGGGGTCAGCTGGAATAAATTACACAATACCTATGCAAGCACATGTGTGTACACACTTGCACACACACATACACACACACACAGAGGACAGTGGAAAACAGCCCTAAATGGGGTGACTGGTAACTGAGGCTTTAGTTTGAGCTCCTGTTCCCAGGAGCAATAACAGTAGCAGTCAAGCATAGCAGGCAGGTATGTGCAGGACCTCCCTCTGCAAATGTCTGTGAACCATGGTCCTCTTGTGCCTAAACTAAGCAAGACTGCTTTCCCTGGTGTTGTAGTCAGGGGTTATGCAGGGGTTTGAACAATTAGGATCGGGACATGAAGTTTATAATATTATTTGTATGATGGTCACCCAGAGTTAACACAAGAAAATGCAGGAAATCTATCCACAACACTAAAGACATAGAATATTTAGCCAAGGGCCTGAATCCCTCAGCAATGTCCCCCATGAGACCAGATGAAGACCCAGAGCTCATGACAATGCCTCCCACGAGTCCACCTGGAGGTCTAGAGCCCACAGAATGGACTCTTGCGAGTCTCTTTTATGGATCCGTGCAGGGAAGGCCCAAAGGTCAGCTGTGGAAACTAGGAAGTCTATGCCAGCAGGGTGAAGGAGCTGTGCTGGTATGTTGAAGGTTCCATGCCAGTGCTGAGAAGTCACACTCACAAGACCAAGGCTGTCCTGAAAAGCACCACAGCCATCCTCAGTGACACAGAGGCCCCCAGCTCCTCCAACGACAAGCATAGTCGAGTACATGCCAGGAAGCCAGTGTGACGAGTTCATCCTGGAGAGCAAGTGGCACACGTCTTCCCCTCCAGAGCCAGCAAGCAATGCTCCATGTGAGCACCAGGGCTTCTCCAGGGGAACCTAACGGCTCAAACAGCAACATGTAGGAGAACGCACCTGAACACAATGCATTAACTCCTCAATGCACCTCCTTCTCCTTCTCCACATCTCCATTTATGCTGGTAACTTTACTCAGGTGAAACATCTATGCTTAGCAACATGGTGATGTAATCCAGCTGGCATTAAGTTGACCACCAGTTTTTAATCCATAACACCTGGAGACCAGCCAGTTGCTCATGGCCATAGGCTCCTGTGCAGAGCTCATTTCCTTTCCCTTCAGCATGAATGTGTTTCTAACAGGTCTGCACTGCTGCCTTGAATGACCACAAGGTTAATGATTTTTCATCTTGAGAGGCAGGGATGATCATAAGAAAAATGGGAAAAGTAGCCAACAGTGCAACATATCCAAGCTTTTTTATTCATTTATTTATTCATTCAGTAACTACTGGGCACCTACCATGTATAAAGCAATTCTACAGGCTGGGAGCAACTAATAGAATAAACCAATCAGAGATTTCTGCCTGCCCCAGCTGACATTTGAGGGAGACACATAAAAATAATATCTAAGGGTTATGGTGGATCTCAAGGGGAAACATATCATGGATAAAGGCAAAAGACAAGAAGTATTGTAATCCCAAATATTGTGTATTATAATCCCTTTTTTAGTCTTCCTCACAAGTTACATTTATAATCCCATTGAGAGGTTATTGGAATCATGGCAAATGAATTTTAATCTGCTACCTCCAATGTAACCCACATCCAGAGTAAAGACACCAAGACGTATTCAAAGTTAGGGGCAGCCAAGGGGTCCTAAATCCAATCCTGTGAGGATGTGCGAACAAAGGCCCTGGTGGAAGATCTCTTATTTATTACCCTGTGAAGAAGCAGTGGCTGGAGGATGAGTGACAGTGAGGATGGCAGGAACTACTGAGTAACTGGAGCTGGCTAGTGAGGCAGGGAGAAAAGCATCTCTGCAAAATTCAGGGAGAATGACATGCAGAAGGATTAATCTGTATAATTCAACTAAGATAGCAACTGAATTGTTTTAGCAGGCTGTTGCTTTAGTTTTTAATATATAAAATTTTGTGGCCTGAGGCTCATAGCCTCTGTATTTTGAGGCTCATATCCAGTTGACATTCCTGGAGCTGACTGGCTCTACCATTCCGCTGTGCTGGTATCTTCTACAGAGAGACCATAAAAGGAAACAGGAGACAATCTGATGGCTTTAGAAATTACATATCAGTACCTTGGCTAGCCTTATTTGCCTGCTTAAAGCCAGCGAAGGAGAGAAGGAAATACCATAGTCAGCTCTGTACGTATCAGTATAAGGAAATAAGTCTCCATGTAATCAAAGCTGCAGCAATTGTTCTGCATTCAAGGGGAGTCTCTCCAATTGTCTCCCACACCCCTCCATTTCTTGTCTTGTTGTAGCTGCAGCAGGGTTAATCACGGTTGTATGGCCTCTAGTTGTCATTGGGTAGTGAACTCTCTATGACAGGTTTTAATGAGAAAAGTCATAAAGAATAGAATGAGCACACTAATTCCTATATAAAATCAAAAGTGAGCCTTGAGGTATACAGATAGATTCAATTATTTTATGGCATGAGCAAACTTATCACAATCTTTAATTTGGGCATCAAAGGTCTGTTGTGACATGGACAGCACTTGTCTCTGAAGAGCATCTATATCCATAGTAATATTCTGATGAATTGCTCCATGTATATGCTTTCTGATCACTTCCCAAGGATGTAGTCTCCTATTATATGTGAATGGGGTGATACAAAATTGATTCATATTATACCTTTAAACCCTATTGTAACTGTAACCTTTTCATTTGACCTCCCATCCATAGGATGGAAGTTTTTAGAATGCTCACTTGGGTTTGCAACTTTATATCAATCTCTCTCTGAATTTTTTAGCTCTCATCATTAGGTTTGGTCCAATTATCTACAAAGTAATCAGTTTGTACTGAATGTGCTAATGCTCTGAAGCCAACAGCTGTGCTGGCCATCAAAAGAACTAGGGAAGTAATCCCTGCAATAATCAACCCAAGCATCCTCTTGGTTTTATTGTTAGATCTTTTAATCAAGGTCTCTGCCAAAAGGGAAGTAGGTGAATGATACCAAGGCTCTGTTAGATTGAGTGGAAGCCAAACTCCAGACATTCTGCTCATGATTATGATTGTGGAGTCCTTAGAAAGAAACTCAGGCATGATACAATGGGTCAGGTAACAGAACATAAGAACATACTTTGTTGCCACTCTAACTTTCCCATCAACAGTACATGAGGGTCATAAACACATATGTTTACTGCTATATACCTATGATCTTGCAGTACTATTTTGACTTTCCTTCCATTAACTGCAGCTGTCCAGCACAAAAAAAGCAGAGTTAATTTTCATAAAATGTGCTGTATGGGTTCAGCCTTGTCATTGATAATGTCTCAGAATAGAAGAATTGAGGCCTTTACCTGACCATGTAATGTTAGACAAGGCTTCTGAGGTTATTATATTGTTGAGAAAGCCGGAAACAGAAATCTCATGCCAATCTCGATCTTTTCCCATAAGTAATCCCCTGGGGTACCAGTCTATAAAAGAATAATTAAATTTGTGTGTAATCTGTCCACAGTATGGGTCTCTGCAAGACTGCCAAGGGCCCAAATCACCTTTTTTTGAAATGAGGGGCAGGAGCTGCTGGAATACAGATATGAATGTAGGTTTAAATTCTCTAACAAGGTTACCATCTGAGGAAGTAGAAGTTAAGGTCAATAAGGCAAATCATCCTTCAGATGGTGGTATCTTCCCAATCTGATCTACAGGAGACATACATGGGCTAGAATCTTGCTGTAGTTGGGTTATACATAAGGAGAGATATAAAAAATGAGAGGTACTCTTTAGTTTAGCTTGTTCTTATAGAAACATAAAAATATGAGGGCTGGCAGAATGGTAAATGTAAGATTTTACTTTCTATAGAATGGAAAATTTGGCGTGGCTTGTCCATCCAAGTTAAGGCTCTGAGCAGAGGTGGATTAGGTGTGTAAGCCCAGCACTCCTCCCCCAAAAGCCCCAAAGCATAGGAAACCGTACTGTGGCTGCTAAGAGAGCAAACATTGTGAAAAAAAGATTCTCAGGTGATTGAGCCAAACCCCGGCTGTTCCCAGCAAGCCTCACCTCTGTCTGCTACAGCCTTCCCCAGTGAGTGGGGATGGGCTGTTAGTTCCATGTTTGAAGTCGTGGTAGGGGATTTGATGTGCTGCAAGGGTGGGCCGGATTCTCCCCCTGATGTTGCCTTGATGGGTGATGGCGAGTCCTCCTCTGTCAGGTGAGAGCGGACTCCTGATGCTCAGGTGCTGAAAGGTTGGAGTCTTTCTGTGATCTGGAGTGATGCTGATGATCTTTGTGGAGTTCGGGGAGGAAGTGGGGGGGTTAGCAATTGTTCTGAGTCATTGGCCCAATTCTCTACCTCTGGCTAGACCTAGGCAAAACCTCATTGACGCCCAGTTCTTTGCAAATCAGGGGTGAGGGGCTGGGCCTGGGATGAGTTCTTAGGGTCCCTCTGGTTAATGCTATCATTACTTCTGTCTTTCCTCATGACTCCAGCTTCATAAAATTAAATACTACCCTTCATATACCTAAACTAAAGAGAAAATTCATCACAAGACAGAGAACCCAGGGAAGTAGAGAACAGAAGTCAAGAACGCTTAACATTTACTACCAGTGGTTGAATTATCTGTTATTTTCCCCTGAGAATGAATCCATGTAGGTCGGGGGAGACAGGAGTTTCCAGGCTGCTCTGCTCTGGGCTGTCACAGCTGGCTGGGCTCTGTGGCACATGGTGTGGCTCATCCTTGTTAGTGTCTTCTGTCATTCCTCTTTCTTAGAAAAAGGTGAAGGAGGAAACATGGCTAGCGATGCCACCTTGTCATGAATGAGGTTGAGCCACTTGGCTGCGAGGATTCTCAGTCCAGTGCCATGCATTTAAATTCCTGGAAATTCTCCTAAGCAGAGCCTGAGGTGGTCCTGGTTTGCTTATCCTACCTGGTTCATTTTGCCATTGTATTCTCCTTAAATTCACTTAATGCTTTATAAGAAACTGTGAAATATGAAGTTATATATATATATATATATATATATATATATATATATATATATATTTATAACTGTTTCTGGTTCTACCCCAGGCTGTCAACACCACTCACCTTTTAAATTTAGGAAGCTTGGAGACCTATTCAAATTTAATCTTTTATGTCCAATCTAAATTTGTTGCAAGACAGTGCATTGATTTAAAAATGAATCATTGTAGAATATAATTCTCTATAAGTGAGTTCTTTTTGTGAAAGATGAGAATTCATTTACATTTATTCTATTAATTAACTCATACCCTCCAGTTTGTATTTTCTGTGATGATTACCTACCCATTATAAATTGGCCATGCTTGATTCCTCTCAAAGCCTTTAATCATATTCCTCTTCTCTGCAATATGCTTCCTTTTCCTGTGTGTAAATTATAATCCCACCCATCCTTACAAAGCAGAGTCACACTGACAAGATGCTTTCTCTAACAATTGCAGAATCCACTAATTCACTTGTAAGATTAATATTCATCAAGTTTTTATTATTTAAGCCCTGGATGCTGTTTATGCCAGAAGTTTAGAGCCATGAAAAAGCCAAACAAAAATACTTGTCCTCATGGGTAACCTTTAACATAGAATAATGTACTGACATTTGCAAATTACATCATATTTCATATCTCTTAAATATTAAGATATACATATATATATATATATATATATATATGTTTACTGATGGTATCCTCAGATACCATACAAATTATTGAAGACAGTATTTCAATTTGAAAAACAGCTTACAAATTTCCAATTGAGATATAAATTACAAATTTCTAAGTAAAAAGTCAGTAAGTTTATGCTTTATTAAAGCTTTTGAAAAATTGTATGAGAGAAGTTTGGAATTCCCTTATTGCTAAATGAGAAAAATAAAATCTGTTAATTTGTTTACACTATGTTCACAAGATAACCATTCTACAATGCTAAATGTAAGGTCAAGTCATGGCAGCACCATTTTCTTAAAGTTAAAAGCAATACCCTTTGAAAAAATACGGTGACATGTGTATGTATGTAAGTGATATGTAGAAATTTTCCACCCGAACCAGGAAGTTACAGATAAATGTCAGGAGACTTGACAATATGCAAATTTCAGTAAAGGTGACAAGGTATCTTATTGGGACTATGACAACAGTTGAGTGACTGTGTGTGTGTGTGGTGGGGGGGCAGCCAGAATATTTTATCAAAAATTTCTGATAAAAAAATGAGCTAGTAAAAGAAGTGAAAGAAAATGAGCTGTATGATAAATGTTCTGAAAGTACCATCTCCAGACGTGATGCTATAGAACAACTATTCCTGATCGTATTTCCCACACTCTTATGGGAACTTTGAAACTCTCAGCTCTCAGAACTGAGTCTCCAAGACAAGTGTGTTCTCAGACTGTCTGTGGATACTTTTGGTCTTTCTCTTTCTCCAGGGATCTTTATCATTTATAAGTATCAAAAGCAGTGACATAAAATGTGCCATGCAGTTTTAAGTATCTGTTTCTCTTTATGTAATTTAAATGTAAACTTTTAACTAACTTCATTTTCTAAGTATTTATCTGATATACTGTATGATTATCTAAATATATTAATTTAAAGAAAATCATTCTTAGAATGAAAATTCTAAACATTCATTTCAAGCAATGTACTAGCTCCTAAAGATACACAAACTAATAAAACACATTATCCATTTCACCTATGTTATCATCTACCAAGTAAAACACACATGCAAACATAGGGATACATGGGGTAATTTAAAGCTATAAACATGTAGAAGAATATATGGTTAACTGTTATAGTTCCAGGACCATCAAGTGTGGAATAATTTTGTATATTCCATTCACTTAAAATTCTCTGTACTTACTGATTTACTAAGGACATAGAGGCTTGCAATATGTTGATTCATACCATAAATTTTAAAAAATAGATCTCTTTCTTATAGAATTCCACTTCTAGAAATTCCCCTTAGAAAAAATCAGAGATCATTAAATAGTGAATTTGAGCATTATTTTATAAAAACATTAACTTTGTAACATCTAAATATTAAAATAGATGCTATAATAATTAAAAATATTATGTAGCCATTAAAAATATAGTTTAGTAGAAATCAGTTGACTTGTGAAACCATTCCATACATGTTACATGATTCAACAAGTTTATAAACTAGTATTTACTGGTATATTTAAAGGAAAAATATATTTTATTGTCTTTTTCAATTTCTATGTATGTTTTTCATGAATTTAAATATAAAAACACATGAGCAAATGAGTTGATGCACAAAAGCATATTCATTTGTGATAGGAAAGAATTCTTTCAAAAGAAGTAGAATTTTTCAGTTTGATAGAGGACATTCTATTGCTAACATTTTATGCAATGATAGAAGACCTGGTCTTTTCTACCACAAGCGAACCAGGTCAAGGATGTCTATTCTCACTGCTTCTATCAGTGTTTTGCTACAAGTTCTATTAGTTGGAATAAGGCAGTAAAAATGAGCACAGAGAATACAGGAGGAAAAAATCCTGTAGTTTATCTGAAGTTTTCATAATTCTCTACTTAGTAAACTGAAAGACCTACAAAAACTCTTAGAACTAATAAACAATTTCTGTAAGCTTTCAAGATACTAGATAAACATGCAAAACATATCAAGTTTCTATATATAACCATGAACAACATAAACATGTAGACATCAAAAATAATATATATAGTGTAAAATTTATCTTAAAGGGGAGAGGAGAGGGAAGGAGGGAGGGAGAAAGAGAGTGAGAGAGGAGAAAGGGGTGTTGATAGCTTTTATTCACATTGTTTGCATCATACGTTAGGCCCACCCCCTCCCCACACCAACCAATTCTCTGGTACCAGTGACAGCCTACCTTAGACAGATGCAGTAATAAAGCACTGGAAATGGTGGCCTATGACAAACAGAGATTTGTTCCTGTGCTCTGGAGGCGGGGATCTGAGAGCAGGCGTTCCTCAGTTGGGATGTCAGGAGGCCCTTCCAGGCCGCCAGTGGCAACTTCCCATGGCACCCTCATTCCGAAGTCTAGTTCTCTTATTCTGATAAGGGAACAAATAACTTCATAGGGCCACCCTCAAGATCTCATTACCTTCCAAGCCCCACAGCGCAGCATCTCACTGGGTGTTAGAATTTTCCGGATGAACTTGGAGGTATGCGAACACGTACTCCCTGACACCGTCCTCAATGCCAATTAAGTTCTGGCCCCACCTACTTAGGTCTTACAATTTAAATGCTCAGTTGTGCAGAATTGATCCCACTTCTGGGGCCGATTGCAAGTCTAGGGTGTGTTGTGCTTCCATCCAGAGAAGTATGAATCATGAGTTCCTGAACCCCTTCAGTGAAGGATGCGATTTGCCGGAATGGCTGAGACCTCTGGAAAGCAGGTGACCTACTGTTACTGGGTTTCTTCAAAGGACACGACTCAGGCGCAAGCTAATGGAAGAGATCCGTAAGTCAAGGCATGTGGGAAGGAGAGGAGCACCCGTGCATCTGCAGCGGTGCCACCCTCCCAGATTCTTAAAGTGCCTGGGAGGCTGGGCGTGCTCTGAACCCCATGGGCTCTGCTTCTTATAGGGGCCTGTTATCTGGGCATGCTGAATTAAATTGTGGGCTACTGGTAACTCACTCCATTTCTAGCCTCTTCCCTCTTCCCACAGGTGCTGTTGAAAAGTCCAGCCCTCTAATCTCCTGTCTTCTTGGTTACCAGTCCCCAACCTGAAACTACCTGGGCAATCATCAGCCATCTCATTAGGATGCAAAAGGACTCTTTTAACCCTCAAAGCTGCCCATCAAGAACCCAGAATAAAGAAACATATTTAACAAGAGATGCTTGTGTCAGTCAAGAATTACAGAGGTTTTAAGAGCTTTGTGTCAGGAACCAGGGAAAAAGATTTATTTGTAAATTCTACCAAAAAATACGTATTACTAATTTGAAAACTGAAAACACTCATATAAACAGGATTAATGGATTAAAAGGCTCAACATAGCAAATATTTTAATTTTTCCAAATTGCAAATTCAACACAATTTCTGTAAATATCCCAGAAGAAAAATGTATAGATGTGACAAGATTTAAACTGATTTACAGAGGAACTAGAATACCTAAAACAAATTTTAAAATGATTAAAATTGAAAAATCAATATATCCTGTTTACTAGAGTCTCATAATTAAGATCCTTATCATGCACATTTAAAAATTAAAAAATAATAATAACCAGCAAGACAGGTGACTGACAGTATGTCATAAACAAGTATATTCGTCTGGTACTCATGAGGATTTTCTTACTGTGCAATTATTTTTAAAGGCAGTTTAGTAATACATGTGTAACTGCTTTGGAAATATTTAATGTATAGAACAAAGTATTTCTAAAATTGACTGATGTAACTGACAGAATTTTTGGTAAATGGATGATCTTCTTGAAGTAGTGGTCCTAATGTTTAAAGCAGCAAATCATTATTGAATGCTTACTTTTGTGCATCCTCTTTTACCTTCACATGCATCAACTTACTGTCTCTGAAAGAAATAACCAGGGGTTATTATACATATTTGCAGTCTGCACCTTTGGGTATGAAAATAATTGCTGATCCTTGCACAGCTGATGAAGCCTCTGGCTCTTCAGGAGTCCCAGTGAGAGTCCACATTGCGCTGGAGACCTCTACTTGAACTCTTGATCCCGTAAGTCCTGAGAGCTTTCGAGAACTAACAGTAATCATCTGATTCTCTGTTCCCATGATTAGTCCATACTTGTAATTCTGGGATATTTGATCATTTTGTGCATTACAACTTCTAAGAGTTGCATCCATTTTTAGCTGGGTATGCCAAATCATTTGGCTCCAGTGTTTTCATCTGTAAGCTTTTATTGAAAGCTTTTGGTTGAGCCAAACTCAACATCTGACATTCCTGTGAGCATTAGGACCTCTATTCTTCCATTATTTTGGTGGGGCAAAAACACAACTAAATCTGCTCTGAGTACTTTTTAGAGACTCTGGATGTGATCAGAAGCAAGGGAGGTCTGATCACCACCAACCTTGTGTAACATGCACTTCATTCAGATCAGACTGAAAAGTACATTCAAAGAAAAGTAAAAATTACCATTCAAATACATAACTGTGGCTAAGGCAGCTTCCTCAGCAAATATGCAGACATGGTACTAGAGTGTGAGCGTTTGTCCTTCCCACGAAGAGTCTGGAGCAAAGACCTCAAGATGAACTTAGAGAACGCTGTGAACTGGAGACCAGGGTAACTAACGTGGTGAGCAGGACTGGTGCAGGAGAGCACTGAGGGTGAGCTGAAAACACAGCACTAGTGCTGCACGCTGGGTTTTGTCCGCAGTGCAGCACAGGTACCCATGTGTGAGGAGTTTCACTGTTCCCCTTGGAATGGGGCCAACTTGGCTGTCCTGTTGAATAGTTTGGAGGGAGGCAATCATCAAGGAGAGATTATATTTAAGAGGTTGTTGGACTGGCCCAGGTGAGATATGGGTGACAAACTAATGGGGAAGACAGTCTAATGGGTAATTACAATTGTCAAGAGGGCCCCTAGAAACAAGTGTAGGAAGCTATAAGACCTTATATCAGGCTGATCTAAATTACATTGGAGATTAAGTAAACCTTTCCTGCAAAAGTGATGTTTAATCTGAGAGCTGAATAATGAGACAAATCTAGGTAGGCAAAGAGAAAAAAACTGTCAGGGAAAAGGATATAAGACTGTAAAAGTTAGTGGGACTTTAAAAGAGTTGAATAAAGGGCTGTGTGGGGGAAAGGGGTACTTTTTTTTACAAAGGAGAAAAGCAGTCTACAAAATTACAAAAGCTCATAAGAGACTGATTGTGCAGTTTTATTGACAGGCTAAGGCATCTAAACAGTATTCTGGGCACAGAGAAGCTATGGTTTAGGCGCATGAGCTATGGGATTTTTGACTCTAGCTCTTGGGCAGGATTGATTACAGAAAAGCAGGAGGAGACAGAAGAACACCAGCCAGAAAGGTACCTTAGTGGTTTGTGGGAGGGTGGCACATGGGACTAGGTCAGTGGTGATGAAGTGTAGGTCGGAGGTCAGAACTCGGAGATGTGTATGAGACAGAATCAGTAAGAGCTGGTGACTGAACAAGATTGTGAGAGGAGGATTGCTTTAAGAATAACTTCCCATCTATTTTTCGCCTCTCTAATGGTATGATAAGGGCTGGAAAGGCCCAGGTAAGACTGGATGACAGCAAAGTGGAGTGAATAAAAGCTAAAGTTGCATTTGTTACCTTTTATAGTAGCATGCGAGTAACTTAACGGACAAGCACTTGTACCAGGAATCAAGTCCTAGCTCGGTGTGTCTGTAAGGCACTGTGCTTGGCTTTTTCTTGTTGCTTCCTGAGCAATGCGTGATCTGAATTTTCTTGTTAGAATATTTATTATTATCTTTGTAGTTCTTCCACAAATACATACAATTTCAATACTATATTGCATTATTTCGTTAACAAAATGTAAGTAGAACAACAGTCTGTGTCCGAGGACGCACGCTTGCAGCTGTGTGTAAACGCCGTCTCATTCTCCCTCTGCGTGGGTGCGTGTGATCACACCGCGGGAGCTCACAGTTCACTTGTCCTCTGTGCAGCTGGACATTTGGTGTGTACAGACCTTTGCCCTCTCGGAGGACTGCTTGGAGTGTCTCAGGGTTTCTCTGCATCTGTGGTGGTTAGGGTGCAGTGTAAACTTGTCTCGCTTTGAGATTCACATGAGCACTGTTACAGCACATTTCTAGGAGATCTGGGTGAGTGGTGGAGGTGTAGCCTACGTCCTGTCCCTGGTGCCTCTCTGGTGCTGTTCTGCTCCACTTCCTGGCTTCTGCGAGTTAAGTATCTTTGTTCTGCTGTGCTCTTCTGCCATGATAGTCCTGTTTTGGGGTTCTGAACACTTCTGAAATTGTGAGACAAACTAAATATCTCATCTGTAAACTGAAGACATCAAGCCTTGTGTCCTAACATTGGGAAAGCTGGCTAATGTAAGGTGCTTGACTGAAAAGGGCGGTGCTGGTTCATAGGACGCCTCCAGTGCAGTCTCAAATGGGAATCCCTGCGCTGGGGCCTGAGCAGGGCCAGCTCCAGTTGGCGGTGTGAGGCTCCATGGCTCTTGAGGGGTTCTGGATATTTTTATATACATTAATCCATGAGAGAGGTGAAATACAGTTTCATATTTTCTACTTCTTTGTTGATACAATAAATATTTCATATATTTACTGGCCATAAATTTACTCTTCCACCAATTGCCATTTGTAATTTGTACCATTTTTCAACTGCAGTTTGAAAGGTTTTCTTTGATGTACAGGAATTCTATATGAATTCTGAAGTCTGGCCACTTATATATTCTTTTTTTAATTTTTATTTTTACTAGTACATGTTTTCAGTACATAATGATTACATGGTACACACACATATCTTAAATCTTTTCATTTCCCTTTCTCTTCCCTCTCCTCCTCTTCCATCGATTTTCCCCTCGTTGTAATGAATATTTTCCCATAGTTGGTGGCTTGCCTTTCTCATTCTCCTAGTGTTGTCTTTGCTACTCAGGTATCTTTCATTTTTGGTAGCTAAATTTATCATTATTTGGGTCATACTGACTCATAAATCTTCCATGTTCATCTGTGGTAAAGTGTTTAGCTGAAATGGTCCAAGGTGTGTCTTTCACTTTTGAGTAATTTAATCCACCCAGATTAGCTGGTATTAGCTGTAGGTGTGAGGTAGGAATCCAATCTCATGCTTTTTCTCCACATGTTTGACACTGTCACACCTTGTGTTTAGTAGCTGCTCCTTTTCCTCATGGTATGCAAGGCCATAGCCTTCCTGAAACAGAATTTGAAGTTCTGTAGATATTTATTAATACATAGTTTTAAAATAGCCTTGTTAACTTATAACCTCCAAAAGCTAGGATATTTTTTCTTGATTTTCTTAAAAAAATTACTGAGAAAACTTTGCTCTTTTATGCTTCTAACTTTTCCATAGTAAACCATTTCATGTGTTTGTCTTTTTAATATTTCTCAATTATGTTGTATAGGACGATACACATGGCCATTGTCTTCTATCATACTTCTCAGGTAGCCAAATAATTTCAAATAGTAATTATCCTTTTTATTTGCTTTTATATAAGAGAAACAACCAAAAGATGCTGGTTAATGTTATTCTTGCATTATCCCTGAGCTATTTGATTCATTTTAATAATCTACAATCTGTTGGCTTTGCTAAGTAAGACATCATAAAATTATCTCTGTTTTTTCAATTCCTGCAATTACTTTACTGTCTTAGACATTAAAAAGAAACTTTGAATAAAAAACTTTAAATAAAATTCCTTTTCAGTCGGTGCTGTGGTTCCAGCCCAGAGATTTGCCATGCTAGGCTAAGCTCTACCCCTGAGCTTTATTCTCACTCCAGAGCAAAGTCTGACAGTAGGCATCCTTGTGTTAACCGAACTTTTCACTAATTATGGGCTTCTAAATGTCGTCAGGATTTTAAAATATGCCCAGTTCATTAATTTTTCAAATAAACTGAATGACCTTTACTATTTTCTGTATCTCTGTGACTATTATTATTTTGGAATTTTTCTCTAAATCCATTGAATTACCAAATGAGATTAGTTTATTTTCTCACTAAGTCAATCAGGCATTTATAGAATAAACTCAGGTTTCACTAATAGTCTCTATATTGATAGGCTAGGTTTTCTAAAACAGTTCTTAGAAATTTACGTGATTTGGGGGGAAAAGTTTCGATCATTTCTACAATTTGTTAATTAGCTCTATATTTTGAGTTTTTTGGTTGTTCTGTTGATTTTGATTGCACAGTTTTAGATTCATATACATTAATTTGGATTTTTTTCTATTCCCTGGAAGACTGTATAGGCTTGGAATTTTGTTATTGATAAAACTGTCTAACCAGGATGGTTTTCTTGATGGAAAGAATTTAAAGTACCGATTCAGCATTTTTTATCATCATCCAAACGTCCATGTGCTTTATTTATTTTGAGGCAATTTTAGCAAGTTATGTGTTTTGAAGGAACTTATTTATTTCAACATTGCACACATCACTGGATTATTAATTTGTGTACTTTATAATTTCATTTCTGCCAACTTTGGATTTATTCAGAAGTTATTTTTATAACATCTTATGTTCAATACAATTTTTCTGGAGTAATACTTTAGTTACCATTTCTTTGAAAACACTTCCTACTTTTTATTCTAACTGCTTTTGGCCAACACCTATTTCTCTCTGTGTGTTTGAGATTATAAACCTTAATGTTTCATATGCATGTCTTTTATACTGGCTAGTTCTGGAGCTTGATTCCTACGTGTCCAGAGTTGAGTACTGTTACATTGCCTGTGTTACATCAGTTCTCTGAAAGCGTTGAGATTGACTTGGCAGCATATATTTGACCAGTTTTCATACAACTTGCACATTTCCTCAGGAAACATGTATCTGCTCTGTAGCAGGAACCGCATGGGTCTAATCCCACTTACAGGGCAATTTTGCTGGTTGTCTGCTTCCACTGTGATGTCATTTTTCCTTCAGTCACTATTTCACTTCTTTTTATTTTCCAGCATAGCCAGTGAGAGGTTGGCTTGCAGGATAATGTGCTCCCTTTAATGCCACTTCTTTTTCTTTTCTGGTTGTAGCGTGCTGAGGGTTGGAATGGTCTTCATGCATCCACAGAGCATAGCAGTAGGCCTGGTCTCAGTGGTAATGAGAGAGGCGGTGGGGTATTACAGAGGCGGAGGTGGGGTATTGGGATCACCAGGCCGTCATTTACAGGGGATTAGAGCTGTTCTCGTGGGCTGTCACAGAGCGAGATTGCTAACATGCTTGGCTCCTTCTGCACGTCCTGGTTCTCTTTCAGTTCCCTGCCACTTTGTGAAGCGGCCCCTCAGCAGAGCACCAGCAGATAGGGCTGCCTGATCTCAGGCTTTCAGCTCCCCAACTGTGAACTCCATAAACTTTTCTTCCTTGTAAATATACAGAATCATGTAATAATGCAACGTACTAGTGCATAGTTTTATTGCAATTTAATTCATTCTGAGGACTTTGTTTCTCATGTCCCATTTAAGGTATGTTGACATCTGAGTGCTGGTAACTTTAACCTGGAAATTACCAAGTTGTTACCTCTCTACATATTATACATTTTACTAATCTCTTTGCCATTTTGGAAGTATTTTATTAAAAATATTTTACCTTCTTTCTTTTTGAATATATTAATATATATGTATCGAATATGTGTATGTAAGTGACATTCCACGCCTCGTTACTTGAGGATGTATTTCTGCTCTGTTGTTTTCCTGCTCGTCTCCACACACTGAGGTGCATTCTGTTCTTCTGCCTGTTTCATCAAAAGCGATGGGAAGTTATGGTGACATTGCTTGCCCACTGTGAGTGTGAGGTGCTCCAGAAGACCGGTGCGGTTCTGCCCTGTCACGGGACCGGGCTTGTAGGCAAGCTTGACTCCCTGCCTCGCCCTTCCCTCTTGTCCCTTTCTATCTATTGTTCATTTCTGCTTTTATTATGCTTACTGTTTTCTTTCCTCTCTTCTCCAAACTTGCAACCAGGGCTTAGGCAAGTAGATACCTTAGCCTCTTTAGCAGGGCTGTCCTTCCTAAGCATAGACTGACTGAGAAGGTTCATTTCAGGGTCTGGAATCTTATCCCAGCCCGGCCTGAGAATGCAGCCTGGCTCCAGAGCCAAGCTCGATTCTGATAGCGGGATTGGAGGTCCCCAGGGACACTCACTTTTTCTTCTATGCTTTCATTTCTGCATTGCTTCTGACCTCTAAGGATTTCCCACGTTAACCATTCACTAACTTCAATATCCCTACACACATCTTTCAGTTGTCATCATTATCACCCACCACATTACTGAACAAATGGGTGTCCCTGCACCATCAACTCTATCACCCATGAGGAAAGATGTATTTTTTTAACTTCTTAAAAAATTACGTGAGAAATATACACAGAGTTGCCAAGATCTGGGGTTCAAATCTGAGTGGAGCTCAAATCAGCTCTGTGTGAGGCCTGTAAGCTCTGATGTGTAAGTTTCTGAGTGCTGACTGAAGCCTCAGGATGAACGGCCTGAGGGTGGCTGTAGATGGAATGAGAAGTCTTCCCAGGACACCAAGGGAACAACCAGTGTGCTACATGGGTCTTAAAACTGGAGGCGAGCAGTACTCAATCATGCTGAATGTCACTGGAAAGTCAGAGAGAGTGAGGGCTAAACACTGTCCACTGGAATTGGTGGCATCAAAGACATTGGCAATCTACCCTGGCACACCTGGCAGATCCCTGTTCTTGTTGACTAAGCAGTGAATGTTGGGTATGTCAATGTCTCAGAGTATTAATGCTCTTTTAAGGTGTTGATTGTGGTTGGAAGTAAGGTACTGAGTGTAGACTAGCATATCACACAGTTTTTAGACAAGTCTCTTCTAATGCACAAGTTAATTTTTAAACAGCTGATAAGAATTCAAGGTGCTGTGTGAGACACGGAATCTAGTTGACACCAGGAGATCATGAGACTCTAGGGCGGAATCAGCAGCACAGGTGCCATGATCCTAAATTAGGTGCAGCTGGACTCCTCTTCCTTATGCAGTGGGACAAGATAACAGAGATCCACTCTGAAGCACGCCTGTATTCTGCAGGATGATCAGTGAGAAGCACTGTCCTTGCCTGGGGGCCACGTCCTCTCTGTGAACTACAAGCCAAATCACTTTCTGAAGCCCAGGAAAGAGATGATAACTGAGGAGTCATGAAGTTGTGTAGGAATGTTAACTGATGTAAATTATATCTGTCTAGCAGTATCAAGAAGTTGCTTTTAATCATTATTATATCTGAATCACTGAGCAACCAAGGTACACGCAGGGAAATGTATACTGTTCAGTTAACCTAGGGCTCAGCATTTTCTTAAGACAATGCAGTTAAGGTGCAAGACTATTGGCACTTGAGTAGCCAAAAAGAAAAAGTGAAGCTAAGCTTAATGGGGCAGATGGACAGGGAGGAAGACGAAAATATGATTGAAAATCTACAAGAACAAGCAAAATGGGAATAATATTATCAAGATTTCTAATTCTTGGATCTGTCAAGACTTTTTAAGAAGCTTGGAATGTTAGTGAGTTCCTTTCAGACAGGAATAACTACACTGAGCTTGCTTCTTAGTGGCACCTCCTCATGGGGGTTAAAAGGAGAACCCCAGAAGCTGGGTCCTGTATCATCTGATGCCACCATCAGGAGCTCCATTGCTCCTTCAGGGAGCCACTGTTTCCTTTCACAGAGGATGCAAAGCAGCTCTTCTCAAGATGTTCTCCCGGCACACAGCATTTACACACTTGCTGATTTTACTTATTCTGAAACTGGGGGCCTGAACTGGGTGCACCTGGGGTCCAAGCATCCCCACTCAGGCTTGCATGTTCCTATCATGTCACCTGCATGAGCACTGGCCTTCCATCTCAGCCATGTCGGCTTGTAGCTGGGAGAATTGTTCTGCTTTAAACTATCTTTTCCTGTCATTAACCTCACCTCACAGCCACCGTGTTAATTGGAAAGACCTCCAGTATTTCTATGTCTCTTGTCTAAAAACAGTAACTTCAGAGAACTATTTCAATTTTCTTCAATATTAAAAAATTGTCAGCTTATTAACTCTCCGAGTGAGAACGACAAGGATGTTAGGTAGCATGATGGTGAGGGCATTAGATAGTTGGCCGTTATCTCAGAGCTGCCCTCATGTTGATGTCATGCACAAAATTACTCAAAGCTGTGTCTGATGGCCACCCACTGTATACTGAATCTGACTAGAAAAATAATAGACTTCTGTGCACGAGCAGTTAGGTCCTATAGCACCTGGACATTTATCTTTAGAGATCTGTTGAACTAACATTTGGGACCAAGAAATGACACTATAGGGTATAACAGAGTCACACAACTCCAGAAACACCCTAGCACAGGACAGAGAGCTGTCTTTTGGCTTTTTAGTTTGGCATCTCTTGCTTGGTAGGTCAGCATAGTATGTTTGACCCTTTAGTTTATTCCAAGGCAAACCTTTCTAGGTCCCTGAAGAGAGAAGCATTATCTAATAAAAAAGCCAAACAGAGTCCAGGCAATCAGACATGGCCAGTCCTCGGAAGTGCTGATTCATACATGGCAGTGCCAACTTCCATCTGCAAAACTGGGCAGGCTGGGGGAGAGGGCGTCTGCAGGGTGTGATGGTCAAGGCTGCTTTGATCAGGGCTGGGAATTGTGCGCTTTAGATGGCTCTCACTGCGGGGGCGTGAGCTTCTAGGTCAAGGTCAAGCAGGAAGTTAAGCAGGGCAGGGCTGGCTCTGCTTGTGCTGCCTTTCAATCTCCCTGGCCTTGGATAGAGATCTTCAGCTCTTAGCCCCACTGGTCTCTTCACTGCACAATCAACTGACAAGCACAAGTAATTTCCTGCTACGATCCCTTCAGTGATATCCTGAATAGAGAAGAAAATAAGAAGAGGAAAAAACAGCAGCAAACAAAAATATCCCTGAAGTGCACTGCCTAGAAAGAGAGGAGGCATTTTAGCTAACATATGTTCAGTGCTTTCAGCTACCATTCCTTTCAAATGAGAAATTATTTATTTATTCTCTCCAATTCTCTGAAGCATTCTCGCCCCCCAAATTGCACATGTGTGACCTATTATCTATTCTCAGCTTTACTTTTATTGTGTAGAGCAAAAAAAAAAAAAAAAGGACCGCACATTTCCCTCTTCATTCAAGTCAGAAATCTCCAGCCATTTGATATTGTCTGATGAATTAATGAACAAAGCTAATAAATTAGTAACTAGACCTCTGTGCTTTCCACGTGCCTTCTTCCTCCTCGCCTTAGGTGAGCTGCACTGAGCTAGGGCTCTGAGCACATATTATGACGCAGTGATCAGGGCTGTGTTTCTGTTTTTCTCCTTTCTTTTACTAGCCAGGCAAGTAGTAAGGATCCAGAATCCTTACTGTTAAATAACTACGACATTATTTAGAAAAGATAAGGAGCACAACAGGAGTGTATTTTGCGTCTGATTTTCCCCAGACTAAGATTAGTTGGTAAACACTACATTTAAGATAATTCCCGTCCAAAAGTGATATCCACAGTTCACCTGAGTGTTTCACTAGGACCGGCAGAGTCTCCAAGCACCATCAGTAACACAGTAGTGCATATGCTCTTATCTTTGACTTTGCATAATGAGACTAAGGCTTGGAGGATGGAGAAATTGCTCAGGACCACACCAATTTATCTGCTGCAGATCTGTATTCCATGCCTTAGTTCATGGCATTCAACAGCTCCTATACGTCTGGTGTCCTTGAAAGCTCAGTCACTCGGCCGGGGATTTAGCTCAGTGGCTTAAGCGCCTGCCTGGCAAGCGTGAGGTTGTGAAGGAAATGTCAGTCACTAATTTGCAGCAGTGGTTATTTTAAGTCTACGTCAAGTAAAACAGGAGACCCTTGGTGACCTTACTCCCATAAGCCACGACCAGTGAGGACTAAAGGAATAGGTCTCTGTGGAGAGTTCTCTGCCCTAAGTATGGAAGCAAGGTTGATGCCCTTAACTTGAACCTCTTCCCTAATTCACTAAAAAGTCACCTTCTGAAAACTGTGTATTTTCTGTTTTCCTTGTTTGTTCTAAGATACTCATGTATGTAGCTTTAAGCCTCTATGAATAATTTTTACACACAAAAGAAACCAAAACTATAGAAACAACAACTATGTATCCTACAGCTAACTAGGGTGTTGTAGCATAAGTTCTGGTAACATGAAGGCCCTTAGACCAAAGGTCTAAGAGGAAAACCGTTAAAGACATCAAAAGAGACAAATTCCTCAAGATTGGATGAGCAAGTCTGAAGTGCCCCAGAGCCTAACAAGGATTTTAAAAATCAGGATAATTATGAGCGATATAGATAGTAAAACTGTGGTAAAAAGATTGACAACTTCCAGAATATAGAAGGAAAAAAATTGTACAAAATCAAACAGTGTTCTGACTGAGGTACTTTCAAGGATTAGAGCCATTTTGCTAACACAATAATGACATTTTATTTTTATAGAGCACAAGCTCTCACGCATGTGCTTTTTAACCACGATGTAAACACCATGGGAAGGGTGGAAATGGAGGGTAATGGAATGTGAATATAATCAAAGTATCTTATATTTATATATGAAAATGTCACAGTGAACTGCAATACTTTATACAGTTAATTTGAACTGATAAATGTATAGGAAAAACATAAACAATTGTAGTGCTGTGTAAGAATATTGCATCTCAAAGACTCAGATCTTATTTTCTAAGAGTTGGTGGGTTTTTTTCTGCTTTGTACCTCATTCCACAACACACAAAAACACCTGTGTAAATCAGTCTAGTGTGAACTGTAGGATACAGGTTGTATGATTGTGGCTTGCTTGAAGAAAAAACTGGAATATAATTATAAAAAACTTAGAGCCAGTGCCAAATTCCATTCTGATTTTTTTTCTAGTTGTGCTGGGAGCAAACCTAAGATCTTGGTTGTGCTACGCAGGTGCTCTACATGTGAGCTGTATGTGCAGCACCCCAAATTCTAAACTGCAAAAAATTTAGAAATTTAAGCTTGTTTTCCTACATAGCCTACTGAGCAGTTCTTTGAATTAGAACATTGACTTCAGTTAAATCAATTAATTCACAGAAATCAGGAAGTGGGTGTTTCCGCAGAAAGCAATTTAAGTTGTCCCAGCAGCCTTTTCTGCGCAGAAGACATTAAAGCCCCATTTGATTAATAAAGAATCAAGGCCAGATGACCCTACGGTGGAATCGCACCAGAGTGCCAGGCAGCCGATCCAGAACACAATTTTAGTGTGGTCTACAAGTAGATTTGAAAAGTGATCTGCTATATGGTACGTTGCTTGCTTCCTCCCCTGGTTCCTGTGGTCATTAATGTGGACACAGAGGTAGATTTTCCTTGGAATTTTGCTCAAGGCAGACACTTGATTGCTGACTGAAGAGTAGCATTCAGTGTCCAGATGGACCGTAAAGGAAGACATTCTGTGGCATATCCCTGAAAACAGAGTTGAGAAATGGTTAAGCAGTGGTTGTTTTGTTTTGTTTATTTTCAGTGGGTTAACACTGGTCTCTGGACTCTGCCTCCTATTTTTGCCCTCATAAACTAATCAGCAGTCTCCTCTTGTTTCCACCTGAGCTGGAATCTTGACTGGCAGTTCTTAAACAACTTGAAAAGTTCTTTTGTTGAAGCCATGTTGGGGGATTGTGAATATGAATAAAGAAATTGCACATAAGTAAAAATGGGGTTGCTGCCATTCCTCAGGAGGACAGAGTGGTATTTGTGTCAATGGTTCCTGATTAGAAGGCTCATTGTTGCACATTTATTAACTCAGATGAAATCAATATTGCCACCTAGACCCGGGGGTTTCTTGGCATTGTTCCCTAAAGCACTATTGTGTGTATATCAGGGCAAAGTGAAGCATCTTCTGATGTAACATTCATCCATGATGGATCAAATTACCTTTTATTTTTAAAAAATCAAAATTTCTCTTTGGGACGTTTAGTGAATGACAGGCTTGACCTTTCCGGTTTGTTTTCCAGCTCATTGTACTCAGGACCCTGCTGGTAATGGAAAGTGTTTTCCTTTTCTGCTCTCCCAACCTAACCTGACCTCTCTGCGATGACACTGAGACAATGCAGGCTCAGAAGGGCTCTTCATGTAATCTGGAATTCACACTCATCCCAAGTGCTATGTGTGAGTGTGTCACCTGACAGGCGTGGGTCTTCTTATTGGCACACAAACCTTTTCATTCACATTAAAATTACAGCTGCACAACACTTCATCATCAAATCTTTAATAATTCAACCACATCACACTTTCAACTTTTAGAGTTAAATAGAATACCCTTTTAAACTTTTATTTATTATTGGCTTTTTACCTTATGGCTTCCTATTTTGTTGTAGTATTTTCACTCTAGGTTTTAAACAGGTTCACAAAGAACAATGGCAATTCTTTATGTATTTACCATTGCAATTATTATATTTATTTTTACTAAGACAAAGAATCCAAATTCTAGTGTCACAAGTATTCTTCCCCTTCCCATACACACAAACGTGTTTTTTTCAGGTGTCATTGGGACAGAAATTTAACATTAGAGTTGTTTTTCCGGAGAACACTTTTTGGCTTATTAGAGAAAGACTCTTATGAAAAGCTTTGACGGAACAAAACTGAGGGCCTTATCACTGTGCATACAAATTGGGGATGGTATGCAATGAGGCATATTTTCAATCTTGGGTAAGCTTCAGTCACCGCAGTATGTCCTTCCTTTCAGCTATGTGATGTGTGACAGGCTCTTATGTAAATTTGTTGACATTGTAAATGGTAAATGTCAACAAATTCCAAACAAAGTCAGCTAAGTAAGCTAGTGTAAGTAATGCAGTGTACAAGAGTCAAAAGGCAGTTTTACTAAGGTTGTAGCTATTGGTACATAAGTGACTTACAACTATGCATCTGTACTTAAGTATTTAGTGCCTGGTTGATAGGAATCAGAATAAAGATGCCATTTCACTGATTTATCATAACATCTTGGACCTGCAGATGATATTTAACTCCATTGAATCCAACTTCTAATATAACAGATGAAGACAAAGACTTGCATGGGAATATTGTTTAGTGCAGTCTCCAGCTAGGTAGGAGTAGATGGGGGGCATATCTTCAAAGATTCCCCATCATAGTTTTGGTTTGGAAATACAAAACAAATAGCATAGTAAAACAAATTAAAAACATCACTTGTAACACTGATGATTGCTTTAACATATGGCTAATTTGTTCAATTTTAGATATTACACATATTTGTGTTAATATGGATGAGATTTACTTTGTTTAGTTTTCAAATAGCAACTCCAATTTGGTTAGAAAAGATTTGCTGAATCCACGCAAACATGAGTACGTGAATCAGGGACGTATTTGGGGACTTGCTATGTCAGAGCCTTAAGAAGCAGTAACATGAGTAGATTAAATCTTCTGGAAATATCAAGAGAACACAATTTTTTAAAAAGTCATACCCAATGTAGCATTTCCTTACCAGTCAGAAAAGTTGATAAAATAGTGTGATATTTTCATTGTCATATAAATCTGATGGGGTCATGCTTTGTAAGTACATAAAATCAAAATTTTGTATAATTTTACTGTGAGCCCTGAAGGGTGACACCATGCATATCTGATTTTCCTTCCAGGCTTGTTGTATCCACCTGGCACTGTGGGCAGCAAGGCCTAGCGTCTCTGCAGACAGCTATGCTGCAAGGCAAAAGCAGCACACAGCACCTCGCAGATTCTAGGTCCCTGCTGAGCTACCTTGACCACTGCTACAGAAAGCAAACTAGGCGGCCCAGGGGGCTGCCCTGTCTGCCTGCAAAGTCGCATGGGTGTGCTGTGTTTCTAATCCAATCTTCAGGGTTAAAATGCTAGGTATTAGAAACAGATAATGTTTATCTTCAAACATTTAAAAATAAAAATGGAAAACGTATTTCTTTCATATAAAAAATTGGGAAGGAAAAACTTCATACGTTGACAGTTTGTTTTTCTCCATGTCAAAACCATTAATCGCTGGAGATATAATTCAATGGCCCAGCACCTGTCTAGCAAGCTTGAGGTCATGAGTTTGATTCCTGTACTGAAACAAAACAAAACAAAACAGCCATTAATCACTGCTTATAGTACACTTATATAAGTCCACTCATACAGAGAAATGTTGTATATTTTGTATCATGAATAATTGAATTATAATCTAATATACTAACTAATATAATTTCCATCTGAACCAATCAATAACTTCATTATATATTAAATGTTAGTTGGTTTGAACGTAAAAATCATTTCATGATTTTGTTGTCTCACTCCGCTTCTGTGATTTATAAATTCTTTAAATTTCCAACCTCATAACGTTTTTGTCAAGATTTCATAATTGTATTCATAATTTTGTATGACAGTGTCTCAATTGCTCATCATTATAATGTGGTGTTATTGAAATATACATATTCAATGTTCTTTATTTATGTATTTATTTATTTATTTTTTGGTACCAGGGATGGAACTCACTACCTTGCACTTGCCAGAAAGACGCTTAAGCCACTGAGCTAAATCCCCGACCCCTTTATTTTTATAAACAATAAACATTTCTCTAAATATGGTAGTTTTGCTGTCTTTAGACACTATTCTCCTTCATACAGCGATTAGGCAAAATGATAGGAGATCTGTGATTGTTGGGCCATACTGCTCTTCCCACACCTTGGTTTGTGAAGAGAACAGTGCAAGTGAAACCTGTTCATCTTCTTGTTAACGCATCACACAGATTCTGAGTGAGTTGGGTTGTGCCAGTTATAATGCCAACCAACAAGTGAATGTATTTATAGTTTACATGATGCTAAATAAAATAAAAACTTGTGCAGGTAGAAGACTAAATAGCACATTCAAGATTCAGTGATTTAATAAATACTTACTAAGCACTACTTCTATCAGGCGTAGCCCTGAACACCAAGAGCATTGGCCATCTGTTTTGTGCAGCTGTAACAGAATACACAATGTGGGATACTTTATAAAGGACACAGGTTATTCATTTCATGATTTTGGAGACCAAAAGCCCAAGATTGAGCAGCCCATCTGTTCAGAAGGCTTTCCAGACACTGACAATAAGGTAGTTGATATCATGGTGGTAGCACATTCTCATAGAAGAGATGTCACATGATAATATAGGAAGCAAGTTTGGGTTGGGGCTGGGCTTGCTTTTTTTTTATAATATCTCATGCTTAGAGGAATTAATTCCAATGCAGTCCAAGTGATCTGTACTGATTTCTTTAAAGGTTGTGTTCATGACACGTCTACTAGCCCTTACCTCATCTAGCTCCTTCTCCTCCTCACTGTCACTATCACACAAGGGATCAATCTTCTGGCACGTATTTTGGTGAACACAACACATGCTGACTATAGCAGACATCATCTTGGATACTTCCAGATTCCTGCTTTCATAGAACTTGCACTTTGGTAATTATATTAGAAGGAATTTACTCTTAGAGTTAAGATGTCTCAGGATGGTGCTATATTTGAATAGGAGTCCTGGAATTAATTTTACTACTAATATTCCTCAAATTAATACATTTTTTTCAACTGCCTTTGTCATTTCTTCAAAATCCCACAAACAGAGTGGCAGGTTTAATAAAAATAGTTTCTGTTAATATACCTTAAGGGTTTGGGTTAGCTATTTTGCCGAGCCTGATATTCTCTCTTTGCTAATTTAATTCATATTTTTTCATAATAATTATGTATTTTATTTATTTTTGTTTTATTTTAAAAAGAAAGAAGCAATAAAAACAAAACTACAGAATTTCAAGAATAAGATAATAAGAATTGCACAGTGGTTAATATATCACATATTGTTATTGTTAGTCATTGCTCAGATTACAAGATATAGGTAAGCATAACTGATCAAATAGTAGGAGCACAAACCATTTTTCAATGAACTAAACCAATAGTATAATTATCTTAGCTATCTTTTGTATGTATATATATATTTATATATTTTTCCTTTTCCCTTTCTTCTTTTATCCTTTATCCTTTCCAGTTGTTCTTTATTTTTGAACTGTTTCTTTTCCTTTCACAATATCTACTGTAGATTTTGGATTTTATTTGCTTTTTCAGTTTCTTACACTATGGAGGCAATACAATATTTACATACATGGGTATAGTTTATTTCATTTACAAGTATGAATTTTATATTCATTTGCCTACAAAAGCTTAGAGTTTGTCTTTCTTTATAACTGAATAATACTCCATTATACAAAAATACCATATCTTTCTAATCCATTCCTTGGTTGATAGCATTTGGGTTGTTTCCAAGACTTAGCTATTACAAATTGTGTTGCTGCAAACATGGGTGCATGTATATCAGTATGGTATAATGTTTTTAATTCATCTGGGAAAATACCCACAAGGGGAATAGCTGGGTTGAATGAGACCATCAGTCCTAGTTTTTTTGAGCAATCACCATACTGATTTCCACAGTGGTTGTACCAGTCTACCATACCCCTGACAGAGGAGAAGGCTTTCTTTTCCTCACACTCCCACCAGCATTTGTTAGTATGATTTCTTGATAACAGCCATTCTTTCTGGGGTGAGATGGAATCTCAGTATTGTTTTAATTTTCATTTCTCGAATGATCAATGATTTTAAACATTATTTCATATATTTATTTGCCATCTGTATTTCTTCATCTGAGAAATGTGTATTTATCTCTAATGCCCATGTTTGGATTGGGTCTTTCAACTGGTGGTGGTGGGATCTGAGTTTCAATTACGTATTTTAGAAGTTACTTTACAAACTTGAATTATAGATAATATGCTTAGGAATGCAGTCATAAATACTTATTTTTATTTAAATTGAAGTATTAACTAGTAAGTGTACAAATTGGTAAACATTTAGAAATACATGCCCTCTTCATTTAGTTTAGAATCTGTAGTTTCCTTCTACGATTGCTTATAACTTTCATCATTATCTGTGAATTAAGAACTTGAAGTGTATCCTTGATTTTATTGCAAGTCTATGCACTTGTTTAAGCAATATGTATATAATTATATTATATAATTATAAATTATGTTTCTTAATGTTTTCCTGTATTTAGAAAGCTATTACTTTGTCTTTATAAGAGCCCCATGGAAATTTTAGGCTATATATCTCTTGGAAATCTACTCATTGAGACAGGGCTAAATATGTGGATTCTAGATTAGAAAGAGGCGCTTGATGGGGTTCTTACAGCCTGGGGCGAGGGGAAGACTACGGACCTCACACAGCTCTCTGGATCCACCTATCTTAGGCCAAAAGCCACATATTCGGACTGTCTGTCTTACTCGTTAATCTACCTTTTCCCTTCATCCCTTGACATCATTTAGTATCATTTAAAATGACTCGAGCCATCATAAATTACCCAGGCTATTTTGGAGAAAGATTATGTTCAGAGTGACAGTTTCACAGCTCACTGCAGGAGACGTACTGTCCTTCTCTACCCACACTCCCTGACGACAGCTCGCGCTCCCACCCTTGAGAAGCTGCAGTAGAGAAAGTCTCAGATTCACATAGGACGCCAAACGCAGGGCAGTATTTGTCTTTAATCATGTAGAATTTTAAGGGAAATGTTAGGTGCATTTTTTAAAAAATTTAAATTATATATCTGAGCAAGTAGGAGCTGCGATTATTGCTAAGCAATCATTAACGAAGTGGTAGGAATCAATAGGTTCAGAGGAGGGTACACTTCGGTCTATAAATGAGATACATGCTTCTCCACAGTAGGCTTCAATTAGAAACACAGCCTTCCAGGAGAAGAAGCCAGGAAGATCGAGGAAACCGAATGGATTTCAATTTCCAGACTGGCTGGGTTTCACTGTCTTTCTCCTCCGCACACATGCTAGAATGCTTTAGGAATACATGCCTCTCTGGGGGGAGTAAAAGCCCATTTCCCCACTCTGGAGGAAGCCCCGTCTGTAGAAAGGCAGGCGTGCGGCAGCTCGCGCAGCACTGCCACGGGTGCTGCAGGGGCAGGGGCAGGGCCAGCCGCAGCGGTCGGAGCAACATCGGAAGCCTGGCTGTGTCTGGCAGCACCGGACACTGGGGTGTGGGCGTTATTAGTGCCTTCGGAGGGTGTAAGTTTGGGATTTGAATTCATTGGTTACTGAAAAGTGTAACTACAAAAAACAACCCTAACTTGAACCCTAAAATGTCTTTATAATACTTAAAATAACCCTTATCCATATATTGGAGATGTTTGCTTGAAATGTTACATCTGATTTAACTGGGAACCTAATAGACAAAGTTTCCAGGGGCTATTTCTCCTTTAACTGTACAAGGATAATATAGTATCAACAAACTAAGGATTATATGTAAGTTATTTTAAATTATTTACAAATGACTTATTTGAAAAAGAAAAAATAATACTGCCTACACATAAGTAGCTGAGCATATATGCACAAGAAATCTAGTATGTTAATGGAATGAATACAGAGAGAATAGATTTGTGGTCTTTGTTTAAAATTAAATTAATATT
>PVJX010000143.1:142500-150247 GCA_004027295.1 Dolichotis patagonum
CAACCTTTGAATACTGTTTATTTCAAAAAATACAAAAGAGTCACTTTCTCTTGAGAACTTTTCATTTTATTGAATCATTTCTTTAGGAAAAAAAATACCCAGAAGTTGGAGCAATGTAATAGATGCTGGGAGTAAACTTGCTGCCACATAGCTGAGAGCATCAGCTTTGGCTTTATGGAGTTCTGCAGTCTCCACTCACTGGCTGTAGATACTGAATAAGCTACTTAACCAGTTTAAACCTCAATCTCCTCATCCGTGCACACAGGAGAATATTTGCACTGACCTCACAAGCTTGTGAAAATCAAATGAGATGACGCATGCAGCTAACTCGCAAAGGCCCTTTGCATAGATATTACACAGAAACTGTAGCTGTTAGTGTGACAGAACGTATTCTGTATGCCCCATATGCTGTTGCCAGCCCTGACTGTAAGGAAGCCCATTGGTTTGGCAGCTGAAGGACCTAGGTGGGAAGTATATTTCAGTGACCAGGTTACTAGTGTGTCTGCCTGGTCCTACAGCTTGGTGACCCCAACCTGTCTGACTAAAGCATTGTATTTGGTCATACAGTGATTTAGAAACCTGCAGGGTACTCACTTGGGAACATACATTTTTCACCAAATAGATCGATTCCGGCATCTCTACACCTGCAGCTGCCCAGGTTATCTCCAATGACCTGCTCTCTTCTCAGGATGTTTCCCAGATCATTTTACCTGGATCAAATCCCTGGGATCAACACTCACATCAAAATCTCACCTCTTCTGGGATTTCAGCAATGTACAATGTGCTTTCTGAAAGAGTTGTGCCCTGGAAAGCTGCGGTGGGAAGCAGGACCAAGGGGCAGGACCAAACTGTAGTCACCTTTCCCAGTGGCGTGAAAATAGCCCCAATCAGTAACCTGTGCATTACCTGTCCCCACCCTGGGTGCCACCCAGGTCAGAGGTTATATGAGTACCCTAACCTACCCGTGCGGGTTAGAGAAGGCCAGGCTGTCTGTGGTTTGGGACTTGTCTCCACGTCCTTGGGAATAAGGGTCTCTTTTATCTCATATTTTGCTGTTTCATTGCGCTGAAAATCCTAACACTTTCCATTTTTTATAGCCTTCTTTTCCCATTTGATAGGAGAAAGTATTCAAACTTTGAAGCTAAAGTAACTGTCCATGGTCACTAAGTCAGATATGGCACATTTAAGTCCTCTCATGACAAGATTTGAGGCGACAAATAGATTGTATCACTTTTGAGCTCATCATTTCATAGAATTTTAATTTACTTAATTAACATAAGACAAAGCTGTTATATGTGCAGTGGATTGTTGAATGCTCCTCCACAGTGCACTTAGGAATGGCAAAAGGCTAATTACAATGGGGGAAAGCTATTGGGAAGCAATTTTGTAGGATGAAGGGGTTGTATAACAATTAATGAGAAAGCTCCTAGCCAGTAGCTTCAGAAACTGAATAGACGGTGTGTGTTACAGGTGAGCAGTCCGTCTCACATGGGTCCCCTTCCTGAGGGAGACATTTTGTGCCCACTCACCTCATCACTGCTGCTCGGTATCCCCCCAGGGTCTTCCACGCCCTGCTGAGGTCAGGGTGACTACAGTAACCAAGCCCAGAGCTCTCCCTGCCCACCGGCATCCTATCTGCCTTCTTCAAGTTCAGTTTTCATTACAGACTCGTCTTTAAATAAGTTGCTTCAGAGTCTCTCTACTCAGTGTAACTCATACCTTGGGCAGCTAAAAAGCTATTTTAGCCTCACAAAGCTCTGCTGCTGAATTGCAATTTGCTGGGAACCTCTGTGTCACAAACTTGTCAACAAGGAGGGAACACACACAGGCCGGTGTTGAGGCTTCTTTTGACTTGGACTTCCTGGGAATTTCCACGTTCATTCCTGCATAGATCTTTATTCTCATTTTATGGAGGAAAGTAGTGACAATAATTGGAGACGTCTTGCCTGCAACGTCAGTCAAAAGGTATGCAGCCACATTTCCTTCACTTTCACACTGTGACCCTGGAGAAAAGCTCAGAACGAATCTTAAAAGCAGTATCTTCCATCCCCCAAACACGGCTGACTGTCTTCACCTTTCGCAGAGGCAGACCCATGGAAGAATGCCTTTTAACAGATCCCTGCCACCAAGAACTGAAACCCAGGTTTTTAAGCAACTGCATTGACTAAGGAAATCTATCAACACTGCATCATGCAATTTCCTGACTATCATGGTTTGGAAATGCCCCACTGTATTCATTCCTTTATTTGCTTACTTATGAATTTATTTTTCACTATTTTACACTGTGGATTCAGTTTCTTTGTTGTAGTTTATTAATTCCTCCATCCTTTCTTTTAATCATGGTGCTTACATGCTGACAAAGCACTTGCTTTCTTGCCTAATTTTATAAACTATTCAGCCGTGCCCTTATTCACTGTTTTCTTTTAATTATGTATTCTTGTTAACCTCCATATGCATTCAAAGTTACAGATTGCCATTGACACAGTATTAATTAAAGCATATAATTTATGACATTGGAGCTTGAAATTAATAAGTGACAATACAATTACATGGTTTGCCTAATTGTCCTTCAGTAATATAAAGATTGACATTTGAAGCAGCATTAGAAGCTAAAAGCACCTCATAAACTCACAATAGCTTTGAAAGTAATCACAAGAGAATCTAACGAAACCATCCCATTTGAAGGGACGGAATACTGGGCAGTTAAGTGGAAGGGCAATTATCCTTTCTCTTTTTATTAACAATTTAAATCTATGTCAGAAAAGTTTTCTTTAATATCTGAAAATAGCTTTTAGTATATTTAATTTGTGTTGCACAAAAGTGAATAAATTGTAGACAAAGTCCCTTGTCCTTCAGGAGTCTCCAGTTTCATCCTTGTCACTGTTTCTGTCATTGTTTTAATTTCCTTGCCCGCCTCATGGTTTGCCTTTGGGGCGGGGGATGCTGAGCGTATTTTCTTTGCGACTGATTGTTTTCAGGCCTAGTATTCTGCCATAGTGCTAGCATCCATTTGATGTGGAGCCTTTTTTCTGCTGTGTGGTCCATGGCACCAAAAAAGACATGACTTGCATTCCTGCTGTGTTTCAAGCAACATCTCAGTCAGGGGGCATCATTCTCCCCAGCTCAGGGGATCTTCTGGGAGACAACACACACGTTGACACCATATTGTCTCAGATCTGGAGGGGGTCTTCCAGCTCAGCCACCAAGGATAGAGCTGGACCCTCAGAAGAGCCAGGGTTAAACACTGAGCTCATCATTCAAGAAGTACAAATATTTGTCCAAATTTGAATTTAGAAATAAATAAGACACTTTAGTTTTTCCTTAGAAAAGCAGATTGTGCAGTAGAGGAATTTACTCACAATGTTGTCAAGTTAACAAGTTATAAATTCTTTAGGTTAATATTTATCTTACAAAGAGTAACACATGTACCAAAAATGCATATATATGTAGTAGGTGTACATGTTTCTATGTGTTTTTGTGTGTCGGTGTCTCTGTGTATCTGTGTTTGTGTGTGATATATTCACATATGCCTTTTAAATCCTAGAAAGCACACTATATTGTCGAGTAGTGCTAATTACAGCAAATATTTCCTGTACTATCTTAGCAATTTTTCTTAAATGTTTTCAAATAAAACATAATGCAGGAAGCAGGGAACTCTGGACTGAATATAGGTGTGAGTTTGTCTGAATTCCAATCCTAATTCTGTTGATTTCATGTGATCTTACACAGGATCAATTATCTAATGGAAGATTTGATTCCCGCTCAATTTATAAAACTTTATTATGTTTTCTGTCAAAGGTTTTTGTGTAAGTTTTTTTTTATTGAAGTTAATCTACTATCTTTCAACAAATGCTTCTATAATAAAGGTGAACACAAAATAAAAATAAATACTTGGAGAAAGTGGACCGCGGAAGAAGGGGACACCTCCCCACCTTCCTTACTGACTGCCATCAAGGGGAACTCTCCTCTCCTCCGCGTGCTCCTCACGGTGATAGTCTGCCTCACTCCATGCCTAAAAGCAGCAGAGCAAAAGGCTGTGGGGTGAAAGCTGCGAAATAACCAAGACAAATCCTTCTCCTTCTAAGTTGTTCTCCTTTTTAAGTTGTGTTTTGTCACAGCAATGAAAAGCTGACTACCAACTCATGGTCACAAATACAAAAGAGTAACCCACTGATACAGAAAAAAAGGGAACAAATCTCAGAAACATTCAAGTGATAAACTCTTACTTGCAAGGAAAATACAGTGGCAGATTTTCTGTTTAGTGAAATTCAAAATAGGCAAAGTAATATATGATAGAAAAATGGGAATAGTGTTTTCCTCTGCAGATGTGGAATGAAATGTCAGCTAAGAGGGCCTTAGAGAGATTGGGAGATGAAGGTCATGTCCCTTACCCTGCAATTTGAGTGACTTGTGTGTGTGGTTTGCCAAACTCAGGGAACACACCCTTAAGGTTTGTGAATTGGCTGTGTGTAAATATTGCTTCAAGAGAAAAAGCACAAGCAGCTGCTGACATCCAGTTAGTAGTACACACAATGTAATATTTATGGAGAGGTGAATCAATACCTCGCACGGACAGGCTGTGAAGCGCTTCAAATATGAGGCCACGGATATGTGATAAACAAGCACAGGAAAACACGAGCCACACCATACAGGTGGTGAGTGGAGGTATGGCAACCACAATTTTTCACTTTCTTTATCTTTTTAAAAAAATTACATCAAATCATTTCAAGTAACATGATGAAGGTCTGGAAAATCACCTCTAATTGTGGTCTATGGGGTCCTGAGCGTGAGTCAGTTTTACTTCACATGTGTGAGCAGTGTAACAGTTGTCCCTGTGGGACTTTTAGATCTCCCATTACAGTTAAAAAGTAATCTTTGGAAGGAAGGAGTTGTGTGTTTTATAGATACTTTAGAGAAAAAATGATTATTCAGTTTTTTCAAATTAATTTTTTATTAGTACACTAATAAAATTCACAGAAGAATTTGAATTACTTTGACCAAATATAAACTAATTGTAAATCCAAGTTTCTTTTTCTTTCTGTAGCCTGTGGGCTTTAAGTCACTCTTGGTTTTAGATACCTGAGGGCGCAGACCTCGCACGGTGAGGGAGAGACTGACACTTCTCTGATATTTAACCTGTGCAGTTCTGTCCTCCATGTTCCTAAATCACTGTAGTGCGTTAGTTAGCATTAGATTTTCTTCCTCTGAATCTCACCTTCAGTTTTCTGACCCCTGGCCCATCCTCCGCAGCACGTGTGGACACGTAGGCCCACCCCCAGGAAGGGCGAGCCGGCAGGAGGGGCCCCTTCTCCCTCCACCAGGGCAGGGCATACTGGGAGGGGTGGACTTAGGTGCATCTGGAAGTTTGGTGAGGGCTGATTTCCTAGGCGTTCAAAGGCAGAAAAGAGCAAGGTTTGCATATCTTTTGATCATGATATTGTAAAATACCACATCAGCAGCCTTATTTCCCCATAATTGTAAAAATTATGCTGTGCTTGATGAGGCATGGGACAACTTAAAGCTCTAGTGGACAAGAATGCAAGGCTTTAACTGCTGACAAAATACCATTGTCAGAGTTAAATGTGTGTGTGTTACGCGTGTGCATGTATGTGTGAGTGTGTGTATTGAATGTCAGAGCTAAATATTGTGCGTGTGTGCGTGTGTTGAATGTTAGAGTTAAATGTTGTGTGTGTGTTATAGATTAAAAACTAGTAGTCAACTTAACACCAGCTGAATTAAATCAGCATGGTGCTGAGTGTAGATGGCCCACCGCAGGAAACTTGCCAGCACAAAAGGAGACATGCAGAGGAAGACTGTGGCATTACGACTTCTCCTAAGTGGTGGTGTTTGGAGCCATTGGTCCTCTTGGAGGAGCTTGTTGTGGATGGCTTCCCGGATAAGAATTCAGCCGTTATCACTGGAGGAGCTCAGGACCTCATCACTGAGAGTGGCTGTGGTTCACTTTGGGGAAGCCCTGTTCCTTGAGTTGAGCATCACTTCCTGGCTCTGGAGGGGAAGATGTGTGCTGTTTGAACTACAGGAGAAGTTTGTCGCGTGGTTTCCTGATATGTACTCGGCTTTATCATTGGAGGAGCTCAGGGTCTCTGAGCTCAGGACCTCATTGTCACTGAGGATGGCTGTGGTACTTTTCAGGGGAGCCCTGGTACTTACTTTGAGCATCGCTTCCTGGCCCCAGTGCACAACCCTCAACATTTGGGCACAGATTCTTCACCCTGCTGGCATGGACTTTCTAGCTTCCCCTACTGACCTTTGGGCTTCCCAGTGCAGATCCATAAAACAGACTTGCATGAGTCACTACTTTGGGCTCTAGGCCTCCAGTTGGACTCATGGGAGGCATGGGCATGGGCTGTAGGTCTTCAGCTGGACTCATGCAGGACATTGCTATGGGATCTAGGCCCTTTGCTGGATTTTCTAGATCTTTAGTGTTGTGCACAGATTTCCTGTACTTTCTTGTATTTAACGCTAGGTGATCATCATAAAAATAATACCACAAATTCTGTGTCCTGTATGCGAGTATTCTCCTTGCAACCCTTGGCTACAACAGTGTGTGTGTGTGTGTGTGTGTTGAAAGTCAGAGTTAAATGTTTGTGTGTGTGTGTGTGTTAAATGTCAGAGTTAAATGTTTGTGTGTGTGTGTGTGTGTATGTGTGTGCGTGTGTGTGTGTTGAATGTATGAATGGCTATGTCTGCATTTGAGAATGTGCTGCCTCCCTCTTCTGTTCCTTTTTTTCTTCATTTTTTACTAAATCATTAAAGAAACTCATACTTTCTAATCTATAATGGTGTACCTTCATTGCAGATTCAATATTTTCTTCCTTTTCCCTTCTATCTCAAATTCAAATTAATGACATTTAGCAAATTAAGTTAAAAGTGGAAAAGAAAACCAACCACAGACAAAATTGACTTTGGACTTTTGATTTTCATTATTGAATATTTAGCCCTTTTGTCTAAGCTAAATAACTACAGTGAACGGTTTTCTCGGCTGATTTTTTACTTCTCAAAGTTAGTGAAATAGGTGTTATTATTTTATTAGTTATGCATTTATTATTTAAGGAGTACACTTTACATTCTATTCTGTATCTGATTTCTTTTGCTTAGTCTTATGTTTATAAGACTCATTTTGGTTGCAGACCAGTAATTGGTTCCATTTTATCAAGGAAACAATTTAGTTTAACAAAACTTAACCAAACTAAAGTTTAGTTTTTTATGCGTGAATATATCTCCAGGGAAATTACTATGGTATGTCTATGCATGGTTTCTTCCTGTTTATTTTGCTTGAGGTACATAGAAATATTTCCACCTAATTTGATATTCTTGGTCACACTGGTGAAATTAGTAGCCATTATCTCTGCAGCTATGGCTTCAATCTTGCTCTTTTCTTTCTTTTTGAGACTCCAAAGACATGCTTATTAAATCTTTTGGCAGTGCCCTAGAAAGGGATATTTTCCCTTGCAATTTCTGTCTTTCTTTTGTGCTTTGTTTGTGTAGATTCTGTACTTGTAAAGAGATACAAACTCAAACAGAAGAGCAGCCTTCTCGTGCAACATAATTATGCTTTCAGAAGACATTTTGTTACTTCCTACCTTATTGATGTGGTGTCAACCTGATGGGTCATGCAACCCATGCCGTGTCAACATAGACTTATTTATTTTTCCCATTCTTTCTTCTTCCTTCTTTTTTTAATTTGATTTTTAATTGGCAAAAACAAAAGGTCATTCTTTTATAT